>QLOS01011685.1:0-64709 GCA_003313725.1 Russula sp. MG48
CTGAGATTACAAGAGAACAGACTTAGGGTCTGTCCTAGGCATACAACACGATATAAGTACACAGGGGTGACTCAGGAGGAGTCAGGGTGAGTCATGGTGTCCCTAGGACACCGCTACTAGTACAGAGTCACCAGGAGTCATTGGGAGTCATCGTACCATATGAGTCAGTGGGTGCCGAGGCAGCGCATGCACAGAGGCATGCATATGTAGCACTAGTGGGTGCACATCGGTCCCGACGGCCCGTCAGGCCGGGTGGTAAGTGTACAGAGCGAGAATGGGAGGCATAGATGGAGTCACAGGCTGTAGGGGCCCGGCAGTCCATAGGCGAAGCACAGGGGGCAGTAGGCAGTAAGAATGAAAAGAAATGAAGCATACAGTGAAGCGGGAGTGTAACATACATGGTGAGAAGTCACATAGTTCGTTGTGGAGTTCATGGCCAAGCGCACAGAGTGGCGGCGGTGGTGGTGGTGCCGGTGGTGATGCCAGTGCCAGTGCCAGCACTGATGGGGGCCAATGTTACCCAGCATGAGAGAAAAACCCCCTCCCCCAAGTTTGAGGCAAGGGGGGGGGCAGGGGTGGATGTGACTGAGTGCACGAGTCAGGGAGTGGTAGTGGCACTGGCAGTGCCAGTGGTGGTGCCAGTGCCAATGCCGGCGCAGGTGGGGACCAGCATTGCCCAGAGCAAGAGAAAAACCCCCTCTGCTTGAGTTTGAGGTGAGGGAAGAGGGGCAGGGGCGGATGTGGGTGAGCACACGAGTCATGGTGGTGGTAGTGGGGCCAGGAGTGCCGGTGGTGGTGCCAGTGCCAATGCCGGTGCTGGTGGGGTCTGGCATTTCCCAGAGCAAGAGAAAAAACCCCTCTGCTTGAGTTTGAGGCGAGGGAGGGGGGGCAGGGGCAGATGTGGGTGAGCACGCGAGTCACGGTGGTGGTAGTGGAGCCAACAGCACTGGTGGTGGTGCCAGTGCCAATGCCAGTACTGGCAGGGACCAGCATTTCCCAGAGCAAGAAAAAAACCCCTCCGCTTGAGTTTGAGGCGAGGGAGGGGGGGCAGGGGTGGATGTGGCTGAGCACGTGAGTCGTGGTGGTGGTAGTGGCACTGGCAGTGCTGGTGCTGGTGCTGGTGCCAATGCTGGGGTGGGGGCAGATGTTACTCAGCGTGAGAGGAAACCCCCCTCTGCTCGCATTTGAAGCGAGGGTGGGGGAATAGAGGAGAGGTGGCACGAGGGGTGACGGATGAAGGTCATGTCGTGTTGGTGGTGTTGTTGTCGCTTGGGCATCTTGAGCACTCTCGGGGAAACTGAGGGTGTGTTTGATGCATCAGTCACAGATTGCGAATGATGGTGGCAGGTGTGGGGGAATAGGAATAGGAGAGGTGGCACGGGGTGGCAGATGAAGAGGGTGGAAAGACGGATGAAATAGCGGGTCGCACTTCCAAATGAGAAGACGATGTGGCAAGCCGCAGCATGACAGGGTTTGATGATGGAGTCAAGGGGCATGTTGGTTGATGATATTCCTGTAACCGCTCTCCATAGATGACTGTGAGACTACCAAGGATTGCAGGGAGAGTGCACGTGCCCTGTAACTGTCGCTGATATTCTCAAAGGTGAAGTTGCCATCAGACCCGACGAACCAAAAAAAGGAGCCCAGGTGCACATCAAAATAGGACTCGCATAAGATGTAGTAGGCGTCAAACTTGCCAAACTGAACCCCACCAAATCTATAAGAGAATGATGATGAGATTGAGATGGATGGGCGAATGCAACTCACATGAACACTACTTGATCAGGGCGATTGATTTGTAGAAGCGTAGTGCAAATGTGAAGGCGGTGGGAACACTGACAATCGCCATGCTCGCTTCATGAGACTCCAAGAGAAGTTTGAGAGGGGTGCAAGATGAACATGCTGAACATGGAGTCCAGTGCAGACAATGTCATCAAGGGTTGGGATGTGGAAATTGGGGAGGGTGCAACCCCGGACTGGGAAGTTGTGGACATGCGTGTGGTAGGAGGTGCTGGTGCTGATATGGACACAGAGGAGAGGGCGGCAATGGGATGATCATCATCAGGTGTGGCATCGTAGGTTGGGATGGGGTGTAGTTGCGGTTGCAGTTATGAGTGCAAGTTATTGAGAGAAGACCTAGCTGGTGTCCCTTGGAAGGTGCTTGCCATGCGCGCTGGTGGTGGTGGGGGTGGGGACTGAGATTGAGCTGGAGTGGTCAGCGGAGCGGTTGAATAATCTATTCCGGAATGTGAGAACTGAAATTGGCAGTGGGCTACGCACCACCAGTCCTCTGCCACTTCACAGGTGGGCCAACATCCATTAGGACCTGCATATCCTGCACGTTGCTGGGTACTAGTAAGATCCTTGCCATCCACACTGGTGGCAGTGGGGGCAGGGACTGAGATTGAGCTGGAGTGGTTGGCGGAGCGGGTGAATAATCCATTCTGGAATGTGAACTGAAATTAGTAGTAGGCTACGCACCACCAGTCCTCTGCCACTTCGCAGGTGGCCCAACATCCATTAGGACCTGCGTATCCTGCACATTGCTGGGTACTTGTAAGCCGCCCAAGGAGATCCACAAGTTGTTTCAAGCACCAAGTAATGATTTAACAAAACACGAAACATGATCATATCTTGCAGTGGTTGACAATCTAGTATCAACTCTATTCTAAAACATCAACACAACCTCAACTCCTGTGTCGTCCCACACCGCCTGTTCCCCATCTGCAGCTAGCAAGTCTCGATATTCCTTCATTTCATCATTGATTTCCTCCACTTGAGTCGAGTTCCAAGCAGCAAGGTCTCCAATGTTATTTCTCCATGTGAACTTCATAACTTGTAACTCTTCAAATTGCACTGCTCCTAATTGAGCACAGCACTTCATTGCAATCTCACCACCACCAGAGAAAAGGTGCTCGCAAGGAACGTGTTACATTCACTTCCTTTGTGCTACTTTACTTTAGTTGTTAGATGTGCCCAATGCATTGTATATTGCTCTTTGGAGTGTCAGAACAACGCTCCAGAGGCTGTTTCCTTATTTGGTTAGTTAGATTAGCTTAGTCAGGTTGATATTTACTGCAGAGGAGCGCACTTTTACCTTAGTCTTATTCACTCCTCTGCAGGTTAGTAGTTTAGTATCTCACTCTTCAAATAAAGTCTTATTCACTCCTCTGCAGTCCCCTTGGTCCTCTGTGACTCAAGGGCCCTTCTAATCTCGGAACACAACAGAACGGAGGAGGCTTGGCATGCAAGAAAATCAATTGCGACACGGCGGAGGGTGGTATATTGGTGTCCATTATTCTGTAAGGATTCAGTAATCAATATTATTGAGCACGTCATAGCCACATACCTGCCACCATTCTACAATGTCAGTATCTTTCGTGACATCTGAGGGCAAGTCCTTAAGATATCGGCATAGTTCTTCCTGCCATCCCTCATCCTCCTCCTGGCGCGACAGCAATGTGAGCCGATGGCGATCGAAGTCCAAAAGAATCAAGGCTTCTGTTGTTGGATTCCTAGGAGCAGGTTGAGTCGACATTGGGTCTGCATTTGGTTGGCTCTTGTAGTAGCGCTCCATCTAGGCATTAATACAAATCACTTGAAATCAGATGTCGTATTGGCCAAAAAACAGACAGGTCATACCACATCTTCGAGTATTTTCTGAGCCTCATCTTGCCAATCCTTTGCAAAGGCATTCCCTGCCTTGTGTTCAGCTTCTTGTTCTGCTGGACCACCCCACGCAAGCTTGATATAGGCAAGTTTAAAGTATGGGTGTAGAGCTAGTACAGATGTTAGAGCATCCGAGTTATTCATAATGCCCAAGGGAGACATACCGAGGGCAAGGATATAGGCAGGCTTTTCGTCAAATCGTGAATAATATTTCTTTAACTTTGCAAGCCCATCATTGATTGCCGTTCGATAAGCTGAGAAGCATTTGTCATCATGTTTCGCTTCCCAGGCAGTTTGGAGCTCTTCAATTGCAGGAAGAGCTCGCCACAGGGTTGGACACTTATCCGCAGAGAAATATTGCTGGATTCTGTTAGAATCCTTGTAATGTCAGAGGATGGTTAGTTGCTACAAGAGACAGGTAACCGTGACGTCCACATACAGCTAAAATTTCAGATGCTTCTTTCACCCTTTCCCAATCCCTCTCAGAAACCTCAAACGCAGACCATGGGATGTGTTTGATGGTCATCCTTCACATCGAATGGTGGTGATGGGGCCATAGCAATGATTGGCACAGGAAACAAAGAGATTGATGGCCTTTTCGTTGAATATTAACCATGGGAATTGGAAGCAAAGAGAGTACCGTACCTGACGGAGCTTGTACGACACACTCAGCATTTGATACGCAGTTCCCCACCTTACATTGCTATGAAGGGGGATGCTGAGGGTGTTAATGAGTCCACATTTGAGCTGAAGCTTTTCAAACTCGTCGATGCGCTGCCCAGATGACTGAATCTATAAAACAAGTTAGAATTTGGGATCTGGAAAACAAGACAGAGATGAACCTTAATTGAGAGTGTTTAGATAACTGCAATAACATCAAGTGAACCATTGAGAACACGGTTGTTGGGCAGGGATGGATCAAACTCCCAAATGGTGGTGGTTGTTTCCACAGCTGCAATCTGTTGTGTTCCGAGATTAGAAGGGCCCTTGAGTCACAGAGGACCAAGGGGACTGCAGAGGAGTGAATAAGACTGTATTTGAAGAGTGAGATAGTAAACTACTAACCTGCAGAGGAGTGAATAAGACTAAGGTAAAAGTGCGCTCCTCTGCAGTAAATATGAACCTGACTAAGCTAATCTAACTAACCAAATAAGGAATCAGCCTCTGGAGCGTTGTTCTGACACTCCAAAGAGCAATATACAACGCATTAAGCACATCTAACAACTAAAGTAAAGTAGCACAAAGGAAGTGAATGCAACACAATCTTCATGATGTGGTCCATCACATCAACGTTTGCCAGGTTGACAACGTGACCAAGGCATCTGTAATACAGTTAGCAGGTCTTTGATAAGACAACAGAAGACTTATGGTAGCTGGTTCTCATTTGCAGACCATTGGGTAAGGTTTTGTTGTTGGTGTATATCTTCAATTGTTTCACACTTGGTTGTGTTACTCGATGCGTTATCAAGGGTGACAGTGAGCAACTGTGGTCAGATGATCAGAATGCTGTTTTCAATGCATTTGTGTTATGTACCTTCGACTGATACTTTTCCATTATCCCTACCCGGTCACACACTCCTACAAAGTATCGCCCCAGGTTTTCCCCACTGTGATCACCCAATATTGATCGAAAGCCAATAACCTCTGATCGCATCTTCCATTGCTATGCGATCCTGACACTTCTCAAACACTGCATTGATATCTCACAAAATAGTATCAGGTGATGGAAAGATGGCATTCAGTTGGCCTGCTGTCAACAATCTGTGAAGTTCCCAGTCATTGATGATATTCAGAGTGCGATTGTTTGCTGTAATCCACCTGATGATGTGTGTGCTATAAGCACAGCAAACATAAGCATACATAACCGAAATGAAACATTGAAACCCACTAACCATACTTCAGAGTTTGTGTAGGCATGGATTGTGCACCTGGCCAGTTGTTTCCCACGGTGCGCAAAGAGTGAGTGGATTGAGCCAGGATCCTCCTTCTTGGCAGCAGCAGCATTGAGGACTGCATCTTCCCTGAAACAGTGGGTAGTGTGGTATCTAAGGTTACCAGTAGACAACTTATCCTTTGAGTCTTGGAACTGGCAGATGCCACCAGTTTTGCATTCAGGAGCAGCACAGATGAAATAATGATAGGGATGACCTTTGTAATATTGAAGGGTGATGTTGGGCTTAAAAAACAAATAAATAGAGGAGTGCCAAGTCTTTTTAAGTACCTCTGAAAGATGCAAGATCAGCTTTAGCCAGCATAGGAGACAATAAAATACACACCAAGTTCTTTTTCTAGGTCAGCTCAACTTGGAGGCTCGCAACCATCACTCTTGTTGCCTTGCATGTCACTTCATTCATTGTCATCATGCTCACTATCTGAGCCAATGGGGACAAAGGATGTCTGAGTGTTACACTTTGCTGCACTGTACACTCATTTCTTTTCATTTTTACTGCCTACTCCTCCCTGTGCTTTGCCTATGGACTGCTGGGCCCCTACGGCACGTGACTCTGCCTATGCCTTCCAGTTTCACTCTGTACACTTACCACCTGGCCTGATGGGCCATCAGGACCGATGTGCACCCACTAGTGCTAAATTTGCACACCTCTGCACATGCACTGCCTCAGCACCTCCTGACTCACACTGTATGATGACTCCAGATGACTCTGTACTAGTAGGGGCATCCTAGGGATGCCATGACTCATTCTGACTCATTATGAGTCATGTCTTGATGTACTTATACTGCCTGGTATGCTTGGAACAGACCCTAAGTCTGATCTCTTGTAATCTCAAGCCAGTTGACTGCTCCTTCCTTCACTTGTAAACCACCACTCCCCTGGTCAATTGCCAGGCTTTGCTCACCCCTTGCAGAGTACCAGTGCATGCTCAAAGGCAAGGGAAAGCTCTCAATCAGACGTCACAAGAGTATGCCTGCATGCGACAGATACACAGATCTCTTGCCCTTGTGTCCTCAGTCACCAGCTTTGCCTATGCCCCCTCCTTCACCAGTGGAGGTACACTCACTCAGTTGGCGTGACATTAGAACAGACTTAGCCAGTTAACCAGAGGCTGCAGGCCCAAGCACCATTGTGGAGTCACCCATAGAACACAAGTTCAAACCATTCACGCTTACCATCTGTGTGCAAGATGATAAGAAGGATGACCAAAGAGTCCTCTTCCTGTACGAAGGAGAAGAGTCCACACATTATGAGGGAACAATCCCATGGACAGGACATTACTTCCTTGCCCTCCTCCCTGGACGCGCCAAGGTAGGAGCATACCTAGTGCATCACATAGCAGGCACTTGGTACAAAGTTGCATACAACAACAAGACCAACAAACACTTTGCCTACGCAAATGCCAGAGTTTGCTTCCCAGTGTTAGGGGAGCCACAAGCGCCAGAAGACCTCAAAGACGACACCACTGCCTTCACCTCAATGGTAGGACAGGCACTAGAAAGTGCAGCATGCCAAGAAGTCAGGGACCCAAGCCCAATTGAAGAACAAGACCCAGTGCAAGTTATGAGCACCCACACCATTGCCCCAGCACACTATGCTCTCACAGCAGGCCAGTCATACATGGACATCGCCAGAATTAACCCACAAGCTCTAGCAGAGCCCAGGCCTGACCCACCGCATGGAGGAGGCAGAGGACCACACGGAGGAGGTGGAGGACCACCTGGAGGAGGTGGAGGACCACCAGGAGGAGGTGGCGGCCACCCTGGAGGAGGACTGCCTGGAGCAGGGCCACTAGGAGGACCACCTGGATTCCCAGGTTTCAACCTTGATGCCCCACTCCCACAAGGTGCTGATGCGAAGCTAGTTGGACAACCCCCTGACTACTTTAAAGGAGGTGAAGATGGGCAAAAGATAGCCCAACAATGGATGCTGGAACTTGAGAACTACCATTTCCTGAACAGGAGGGCTGCAGCAATTGCCCAGGGAGATAACCATGTCTCACATGCCCTCACCCTCATCAGAGGACCACATGTGGATGGCTGGGCACGCCAGCATATGAAATGGCTACAGCAAGTCTCCAGAGGTGAGATACAGGATGATGACCCTTGGAGATCCTTTAGAACCAGGTTCCTCCTTGACTATGCAGACATCTCAGCACCCCAGAAGGCACAGCAAGAGCTCATGGCAATTAAGATGAGCCCACAGGAAGGCATTGACAGCTACATCATCAGGTTTGAAGACCTTGCAGAAAGAGGGGGCCTTGAACCCAACAACCCTGTGGTCATCTGGTACTTCTGGAAGGGCCTCACCTCTGGACTTCTCAGAGCCTGCCTCAAAGAAAGGCCTGTCCTAATGACTTGGGAAGAGTGGAAGCATGCTGCCCACACCAACCATGTTCATTGGCAAATTGAGCAAGGCATCCTTGCCCAACAAAAACAGCAGAACCCCTTCACAGGAGCTCAGTGCACTTCCCACTTCCCCTTCCAGTTCCCTGTACAACGCCTCCGTCCCCAGCAACAGGCACCATGCTACCAGCAGCAGCCACATCCAAGCCAGATGGGCCCAGTCCCCATGGAGGTGGACCACCTCAGGGCTATGCTCAGTGACTCAGAGAAGGCCCGCCTCCAGAAGGAAGGATGCTGCTTCCAATGCAAGAAACAAGGCCACCTCACATGCCAATGCCCACAGAGGAAGGGCAAAGGGAACTTCCCTCGCGCTGCTAAAGCACAAGTGATGCAGGAATACGAAGAGGGGAACCCAGGGGACGCTGCCACACCAGTGACCTCTACCCCACCAGGAACAATGGCCCCAAAAGAAATTCTCAAAGCGATGGCTGCCCTTAGCGATGAACAATATGATAAGATGGGCCAGATGTGGGAGAGTCAGGGTTTTCAAGGTGCCTGAATATGTCAGCCAGTATTTGGGCAATGTTCTGTCATGATGTGTACCTACCAAGAATCAAATCATTGCATATCCCAGCTCAGTTACACACCTTGACTGCCAAGGCCAAGCTCCCTGTCTTTATAGACAGTGGGGCAACAGAAAACTTTGTCAGCCCAATGTTCATTCAAAAGAACAAAGTCACCACACTACCCCTCAAATGCCCCAGGAAGCTGTGAAATGCAGATGGAAGCAAGAACAGCATCAGGGAGCTCACCAGATTCACAGAACTAGAAGTGATCATGGGCAAGAGAAGCCACATCCACCGCTTCTATGTTGTGGAACTAGGAGACAACCTCATACTAGGCTACCCATGGCTCACTGCAGTAAACCCCCACATCAACTGGACAAGGGGAACCATTGACCAAAGTATCACCCTCCGCACACCAGAAGCATCGCTGCTCCAGCCCACACCTCCAGTGCAGGTCATGGGGCTACAGGTTGATATCCCCTCATTCCAACCTCTCTTAGAACCAGGAGATGAACTTATCATGTGCCTCTGTAAAGCCACAGTCTCCCAATGCATCACAGAAGAGGCACAATCAAAGGAAAAGAGGACATGGGACCAGATAGTGCCAACCCACTACCACTGCTTCAGCAAGGTATTCAGCAAACAAGCAGCACAACACTTCCCTGAGTCATGACCTTGGGACCATGCCATTGACCTTAAACCTGATGCCCCAGACACTATGGATTGCAAAATCTACCCACTCAACCCGAGGGAGCAGGCTGCACAGCAAGAATTCGTTAAGGAGAATGAGGGCCTTGGCTTAATTTGCCCCTCAGACTCCAGGTATGGCTTCCCAGTCTTCTATGTCAAGAAGAATGGGGACTTGCGCCTGGTCATTGATTATCAAAAACTAAACACTGTCACCATCTGCAACCACTACCCACTACCATTGATCCCGGAACTGATTGACTGGGTGAGAGGGCACACATTATTCACGAAGATGGACATCAGATGGGGCTACAACAACATCTGCATACACAAAGGGGACCAGTGGAAGGCAGCCTTCAAGATGAACCTAGGGCTATTCAAACCAATGGTTATGTTCTTCGGCCTCACCAACTCCCCAGCAACCTTCCAGACCATGATGAACCAAATTTTCAAAGAGCTCATCAATGGCAGCTACGTTACAGTGTACATGGACAACATTCTTGTGCACACCCCCCTGGATTACCCACTACACCGCTGTGTCACTACCCAGGTACTGGAGATCCTTCTCACACACAACCTCTATCTGTGGCCAGAAAAATGCCTGTTTGAGGCCACAGTGGTGGAATACCTAGGCATTATTCTGGAGAAAGATCACCTTAGGATGGACCCTATCAAAGTCAAAGCAATCCTGACATGGCCCATTCTGAGAAACATCTGGGATGTCTGTGCATTTATAGGATTATGCCTCTTCTACCAATGCTGGATCCCCAAGTTCAGTAAAATTGCATGCCCCATGAATGAACTTATGCACAAAGACGTCCCATGGGAGTGGACACCCACACAACAAGCTGCCTTTGACGAACTCAAGGACTGAGTAGCCTCAGCACCCGTCCTTAGGCAGCCAGACTTCACCAAACCATTCTATGTTGACACAGAGGCATCACAACACACTCTAGGGGCAGTCCTACAGCAGAAGGACAAACAAGGACACCTACACCTGATTGCATTCCACTCCAAAACCTTTGACACTACCCAATGCAACTGGGATGTTGCAGATTGAGAGGCCTTCGCAGTCCTGGATGCATTGCGGACATGGAGGGCCTACCTGGCAGGAAGCCTACATAAGGTCATTGTACACACAGACCACCGCAACTTACAGTACTTCCTACAACCCCAGAACCTCAATTGCCACCAGGCCAGGTGGTCACCAGAACTTCAGGAGTATGACTATCAACTCGTGCACATCCCAGGCAAGCAACACATCCCCACAGACTTCCTATCATGCCCCCTGGGAGAGAAAGGAGAGCATGACAATGAAAACATCACCCTATTCCCACCAGAACGCATTGCAGCCCTACAGTTTGCTACCTTTCCCCAAGATCTCACTAAGCGAAGGCAAATCCTCCAATGATATCATGACCACCCCCTTGCAGGATACCCAGGTGTCAAGAACACCCTCGCACTTCTATGGAGACACTATGAAGGAGGGAGGGAACTTGATTGATTCACAAGGGAATATGTGCAAGGATGTGCCAAATGCCAAGAAACCAAAGCACGCACCACACAACCAAAGGCGGCCCTCTTCCCAATCAACATCCCTGCAGAAGAAGGGCCATTCCAAAGCATCTCCATGGACCTAATCACAGACCTCCCTCTCTCAGCAGGACACAATGCAATCCTCACCATTGTCAACCAGGGCTGCTCCAAAGCTGCATGTTTTCTACCCTGCTCAACCACCATCACAGGGGAGGGTAGTGGCCGCATTATACTTCTGCCACATCCTCCCATGGTTCAGACTCCCCAGACAAATTATTTCAGATCATGACCCTCAATTCACATCACACTTTGCACGTGCACTAGCCCAGAGCATACATGCCAAGCAGAACATTAGCACTGCCTTTCACCCCAGGACAGATGGACAGAGTGAACACACCAATCAACAAGTGGAACAATACCTATGCCTCTGGGTCCCAGACCAACAAGACCAGTGGGCCTACTACCTCCCCATGGCAGAGTTTGTGTACAACTCCTGGCCACACAATTGCACAAAACTCACTGCACATGAACTCCTCTTTGGCTATCAACCTCAGTGCATGATTGATAATGACCCCACACACCCACCAGCAGTGCAGGACTGCCTTACACACATCCTAGGCACCAGGGAGTGTGCGCAAAGACTCCTGAACACACCACCTAAGACAACAGCACCTCAGTTCCAAAAGGGACAAAGGGTCTGGCTAGAAGGATGCCACATCAAGACCTATTATCCCTCTAGTAAGCTAGTGCCCAAATGCTTTGGGCCATTCAAAATCACATCTGTCATCTCACTGGTGGCTTACCAACTGGAGCTGCCACCATCATGGATGATTCATAAGGTGTTTCATGTGAATCTCCTGATGCCTTACCAAGAGACAGATGCTCATGGACCCAATTACACCCACCCCCACCAGATATCATCAAGGGTGCACCAGAATGGGAAGTGGAATGTATTATGGGGGAGCACCACTGGGGCAGAAAGCGCAAACACCAGTTCCTAATCAAATGAAGAACTACCCACATGCTGACAACACATGGGAACCAGCTATGGGAGTACACACTCCAGACCTTGTCAGGGAGTTCCATCAGAGAACCAAGGTGCATCAGGGTGATATGAGACCTAGGAGGGGGGTAATACATGGAAGGGTGGGACGCACATGCCTCATTTCCCCCTCCACAGATAGAGCACAGCCAGCCAGGATACAGGAATTTCTGTTGGACTTTGTGCGCCAGGTCCTTCGTGCACGTCTCCAACAGCATCATCAGCATCACTTCCTCCTACACCAGAATCAGGATCAGAGATGACACTTGCCACAATCATTGCCACGTCCAGCCCCAGAGGGAGCCTACCAATGTTCTTGCCTCCCACACAGCTCCCCAACTACCCTAATAGTAAGCTGATTAGAAACCCAGCCAGAAACCTGATGAAGGAAGGTTTCTGGCCCAAAATGGTGCACAACAAGACAGCTTATAAAACTGCAAAGAAACCCCCCCAATCTTTCTCCATCTACCCTTGCCCATTCCTTGCAGCTGTGGCTTCTATCTACCCCAACATCTTTTGTGCCTCCTCTTCTCCACAAAGTGTTAACCCTGCCACCATGCTTGCTGCTGCTCACCACCCTCGTCGTCCTTGTCCTGCTTACATGTCTTCCTCATCTGTGGCATCCTCAGCACTGGGCTCTCCCATCTACAAAGGGGACTATGGTGATTTCTTTGCCACAGTAAACTAACCCATCCCTGCCCTGGAGCCCCCTCTAGGCTCCCCCATGACAGATGTCGAACTCCCCCCAGTTGACACACTGGAGACCCTCGCTGCAAACCTAGACACCACTTCCTACCTCAATGACTCCCCCTACACTCCCCCTGGTCACTCCACCACCTCACACATCCAAGGCCTCCTACTCATGGACGCCATGGGTGAACCAATCCCTGAAAATGAAGAAGAGGGGCCCTCCTTCACTATTGACATGTGCAGAGTGACCACAGGAGAGGAAGTCATCTGCTGCCTCAATGCCACAGTAGTGGAGATCATAGATACTCTGGAAGATGAGGACATCTGAGGCACCGTCATTGATGCCACCACAGCACTGCACAACCTGGTGGAGACCTCTAGTGTGAACACCCCATCCTGGTCCCCTGCTAACATCCCAGACAAGTGGAGCCCCCTCGCATCCATTGATGTAGAGGGTATCACAGAAGGAGCAGAGGAACAGGATCACCCTGGGCACCCCTACTGCCTCAATCACCCCCACAGCCCCAACTACTTCCCTACCAAGATCCAAGATGGATCTGGTGCCCTTGCCACCCCCAAGTACGTTGTGTTCATGTTTGGGGCCAAGGATCCTGTGGTCCTGGCCACCATGGGGTGAGGCAGGCTCATTTTCACTTTCCCCCTTCATGTGCACCCCACGACAGAGCACTCCTGGCACCCACTCCCCCACCTCACACAGAGACAGGTCTCCATCTTCTCAGATGAAGGAGGGGACACGGGCTCCTTTTGGCACCACGTTGACAATGCCCTCAAAGCGTTGGGGGACTCATACCTCATTGGGGAAGTAGAGCATTTATGCACAGCTGAGATGGGAATGGACTCCCATGCCATTGACATTGAGACAGAGAAGCAGCAGGTGGCAGAGGCACAATGCCTCCTCAAATACCATCAGAGGAGGCTCAACTACTACAAGGACCAGCGCTATCAGAGTGTGACATGTCTCTCCTGGGTGGATGCCTACAACATCCTCTTCCCCTACCTCACCACCATCCACACCCCCATTGACACCCCTGAGGACCAACTCCTCTCCTACTGCCCTTGCCCAGCTCTGTGTGAAGCCCTAGCCAAGGCAGGATGCAGCTACACCCAGCGCCTGGAGCCATGGACCCTCTCTGAGCGCATCTTTGGGCGCCCTCCCCCTTCTAACCTTTCCCTCCTCAAACGCATTGCCACAGGACCCCCAGTTGTGGCATCAGAGTATGACGCCGATGCCATGGATGCCTACAACAGGACTGACCAAGGCAGCAACTGAGGACAGTTGCAGACTGTAGGAGAGGGGTAATGTTATGCTTTGCTGCACTGTACGCTTCATTTCTTTTCATTTTTACTGCCTACTCCTCCCTGTGCTTCACCTATGGACTGCTGGGCCCCTATGGCCCATGACTCTGCCTATGCCTTCCAGTTTCACTCTGTACACTTACCACCTGGCCTGATGGGCCATCAGGACCGATGTGCACCCACTAGTGCTAAATTTGCACACCTCTGCGCATGCACTGCCTCAGCACCTCCTGACTCACACTGTATGATGACTCCAGATGACTCTGTACTAGTAGGGGCATCCTAGGGATGCCATGACTCATTCTGACTCATTATGAGTCATGTCTTGATGTACTTATACTGCCTGGTATGCTTGGAACAGACCCTAAGTCTATTCTCTTGTAATCTCAAGCCAGTTGACTGCTCCTTCCTTCGCTTGTAAACCACCACTCCCCTGGTCAATTGCCAGGCTTTGCTCACCCCTTGCAGAGTACCAGTGCATGCTTAAAGGCAAGGGAAAGCTCTCAATCAGACGTCACAAGAGTATGCCTGCATGCGACAGATACATAGATCTCTTGCCCTCGTGTCCTCAGTCACCAGCTTCACCTACACCCCCTCCTTTGCCAGTGGAGGTACACTCACTCAGTGGGCGTGACACTGAGAGTGTGATGAACGCTGCAATGAATGCCACAACAAACGCTGCGACAAAGAGACAGAAAGTGATTGTTTAATTCTTTTTAATGGTTGTCCAATAACCTTGGCGGCTTGTTTGACACCCCTTTTAGCTGATGCAGACTCACCTGAGGGAAGAGACTTGGTAGACAGTATGTCAGCTGACTGACATCATACTGTGGTTTGTGCCATGGGGAAATAGTGTACCTTTGGACACCAATTTATACCTCGTTGGAGCCAATCTATGACAAACCAATTTTCGTCAGAGTCTTGAATGGCACACTTGTGCGATAGCATTTAGCCCGATGTGCTTGGCAAGAGTGATTCTGAATGCAGTGTCATGGTGGTGAACTTGAAACAATGGAATGGGAAATAAACACTCATACCTGTCCGGCCATTGGCCACAACTGCTGCACTTGTCTTTTCAAGAGAAAATTAAATCTTAGATGCATTAAGAAATACTGTCCCTACCTGTACCATACCACCAACATAAGGACCTGGGAACATGGGTGCAGGTATTCTCATGGCATTATAGTCACGGGTGTGACTGGTGTGCCAGTGAGTGTGGTGCTGGCCTGGACTCAGGCTTAGCCATCTGCACTTGTGCATGAAAGCTACACTAATGGGAGTCACCACACATTCGCTCCCTCAGTCAATGCAACAGTAGTTCAACATCAGCATTCAAAACAGTATGGATTACTCTCAGCCCCTCTGGTGCACCATTTCCTCCCAAACATCCTCACACAGCCCGGTAGTGGCAGTGGCACTGAGCATGCACTTATGATGCCCCATGATCTTGGCAACAGCACTTTAGCTTGGGCTCCTCCACTTCTGAATGGCCGGTTGGGTACTGCTCTTCCTTGGAACACTCACTGTACTGAGTGATCACATGAAGCTCGCGCTTGTGCACACACATCACCACCTCAGCCACAGACAGCCAACAGGGTTTGATTGGCCAGAAGAGTGCCTTGCTGCTCAGCAGGCCATGGCTTCTCTGCAGGTTTTGCATGTTGGTGGCAATGAGGGATGGTGAGGGCTTGAAGACATCGGGTGCCTTGCATGAGTTTGGCACTGGCTTGTACATGAAGTTGTGCACTTTGATGCCCTTGGCCAGGAGGACTGCTATGCAGTCTTCAGCCATTATCTCTGCTGGTTCAATATCTGGAATAATCTCAGTTGAAGTGGGTGAGGGGGGTGAGGGGGGTAAGGGGTGCGAAGTGGACGGTCGCCTTGATGGTGTAGCCACCGTTGAGGACTCAACAGTGAGATTGTGACTAGGGACAGAAGGCTGAGACATGTCTTTGTGGTTTCTCAGTGACTGCACTTTCCAAGCAAGGTAGAATGATTGGCAGCATGGGACGGTGTCAATGTGGTAGGAGTCATTCATTCCTCCTTGAGTTGGGAAGTATCTTTGGCAAGAGATTGACACTAATGTCATAAATTCAGCCAGCTAAGGTTGCGAGATGTGTTTGTAGATGACATCTGCTGTTCACTTCACTTAAAACTTATAAATTCCTGACAGGTCCTGACATGACAAGTTAGACAGAAATTCAATGGTTTTGGGGAGTGTTCTCAAAACTACTGCTGTGACACTACTGAGTCTCGTCACATTTGAGTGCAATAGCCAAAGCATCCAATGCCATTTAGTGAAGGGGAAGTGGTGTTCAGCCTCACAGCTTGAAAAACTCATCAAGCTCTACAGTTGATGAAGTGTCCTCCATTGGTGTGTAAGCAGCAAAAATTTTAAAATGAGCTGGCATATCATCATGGTGGCATGTCCCCCTAAACAGTTACCTTGCTCAATTCCACAGGGCAGACAGTGTGCACCGCCCAGTGTGTGGTGAAAAACAAGAAACAGTCAAGCACTCCCTACTACACTGCCCTGGACCCAGGCCTAGGCTAAGTTACATGCACTGAAAAGAAACTCAGAAATGACCTAACACTCACAACCCTATACTAGTACTGGCTAATGAGAGAGCGGCAGTGCCGCTAGCAAACTCTATTGACCCCACACAACAATTCACATCCAAGTGAGTAAAAAAGAACAATCTACACAAGATGATACTGACTCGGCATTGTGGCAACAGACACGCACGAATGAAGAAACATCTGACTGACAATTCTGAACCCACCAGCACCCTGTAATGTAAGACTGCACACACAACATCGCCACCCATGCAACACCAAGCACCCTGGGAAGGAAAGCATGAGGAAGCAACAGGAGAAGTGGAAGGTACTATGAACTTACATTGATGTACTTCAAATTAACTTGTACTATTTACAACTGATCCTATGAAAACACAATGTCACTGGCACTTGCCTTAACAAATAGCCTCCAAACTTTTTCAGCAAGATCTCCACCAACAAAGTTGGCATTTCTAGTCTAGCGGCAACTCTAGCCATTATTACTGTTGATGATGCAGTAGTGTTGCCATCAGCTGGTTCAAGGTTGGGACAGCTTGCACCATCAAGTTTGTGTGACTTGCAAGCTCAGAAGCCCACTGACCAATTGCTCCAATCACAATGTTAGAATTTCCATTGTTTTCTGCAACTGGGCCGGGTCTGCAGCACTAATATTATGACAGTATGCAAATTAAAAAAGATCTAGATACATTATGTGCCAAAACTAAAGGATGTCTAAGTTATGAGGAGTGAGCATTAATATTGTCCATATTTCGTAGCAAGTCCAATAACTCATCAGTTTTGGTAGCCGAGACTAACTCCTGTATCATCACAGCTGTTGCTGTTTCAATTGAATAATTCTCTTCTTTAGCAATCCAGTGTGATGCGAAGTCAAGCCGATCCTGCCAGGGTGGGCATGAGACATTCATGGAATCTGCTCGGTTAAGAATATACTCAGGTTTACATAAGAAATATAGGAGGTGGCGAGCCAATTATTTTACTGTGGTAGACATGTAGCACCTGAGGAAGGAAGTGCAAGTAATCTACTATCAATACCTAGATCACCTTTACAAGCTTTATAAGGAACTTGCAATCTACACCAGTATGAAACTTGATTTCCGGTCCAAGCCAAGTTATGGAAATATCAAGCCTAGTTCAATTCACACCAGTGTTGACTCAACTTGGACAACACAGTTTAGTGGTGTCAAGGTTTGGTTTGGTTCTGTTCTTGCATTGCTCTCCCTAGAACTGGACTTTGTAGAGCCAAAAATACCATAAATTCCCAATGTTGTAGTGTAAGGTGAGCCAAAGCCATTGCACTTGCTTCGGAACGCCCATAACACCAGGCATCTTTCTGTTCCGCAGCTTGCCTCCTAACTTCATCGATGCTCCAAGTTCTCAAACATTGTGTGAATTCCTTTGCCCTTTGCCCTTCTCCTCCTCTCTCCCTGTGTCAATTCGAGCTACTAGCCTACTATGATATCTCTCTCTGGTTGCCACCATGTCACAGGCATGTAACACATGTTCGACACTCTGGCTGCTCAGAGTCTGAGTCTGGCATCAACTTCATTACCCTGGCCCAGGGATCTCTCAACTCTCAAGTAAGCAGCAAGCCAAGTACTTGTTCTTTCAGCTAACTACCATATTTTTTTTCTTCTTTTCCAAGTTTTCAAGCATGCACACTCCCATCACCCTCACCCCTGCTGGCACAGCCACCTCTGCCGGCGTGTCATTGTGACTGTGCAGCTCGATGTGTCAGACAAAGCCCAAGTAGCCACTCTGTGGTCCAAGATACCATGAGAGCTCTGCAACGTCAACACTCCTCAGTGAGCTAACTTATGACAAATCTGAGGGGTGGGATGTAAGCTAACAAGCTGTCAGTGCTGACCTGGCCTTCTTTCTCCACCACTGGTCATTTTTTTTGCTCCTATGTGTGGGCACTGGGCAGTTAACAATGCTGGTGGTGTGCACACGCACAGCCTCTATCTGCTGTGCTCCCTATCATTTCAGGCACCCCTCATGGTGTGGGCGTCGTGCACATCCACAGGGTCCCAAACCCTCTCCACCCCATCTTTATCCAGCACCAGCATGTGGCCACTGATGCCCACAGGCCTCCACTCGCCATGCTCACTGTCACCCCAGGCATCCCTCAACTCTACCTCCAGTCATGCAGCATCTTCTCACATGCTGCCACCATCCCTGCCTCAAAACATGAATGCCTGGGGTTTTCCAACCACCACCCCTCTCCCTCGCTCCAAATGTGAGATAGAGGGGGGTTTCTGTCTGCAGTGCCACCAACATCACCCCCTCAAAAACAACTTAAAGAAGTTTTTGAACCACCACCTCAAGATAAGCTTTTTTTTTCTTTTCTTTTTTGTTCTTACTAACAAGTCTTTGACAATGACAGCCCACTCCTTATGTCCAACACAAGGTTACAACCATGCCCCCACATCACCTCGTGTGCCCTCCATCGCCCACACGCCCCACTGGCACATCACCTGCACACCCAACATCTCCTGCACGCATGCACATCATCCACCTGCATGCACATCACCTGCCTGTAATAAGTAGAATAGAATAGTAGTTATTACAGAAATAAATTATATTTGACCCCTCCCCCCCTCCCTCACTTCAACTGCAAGTCAGAGGGGGTTGTGTTGCTTACTGTCACACAGCCACCATCCTGCCTGCAGGTCGGCCACTCGCATGCCTGTGCACCCGCTGATTGCCCCCTGCTGGCAGATTGCATGCTGCCTGCCTGCATGATGCATGATGCCCACATGGCCACATGACGCCCACACACTCGCATGATGCCTGCACGCTTGCATGACACCCACATGCTCACATGATGCCTGCATGCTCACACAATGCCCACACGCCCACACAATGCCCACATGTCTGCACAACACCCACACAATGCACACACAATGCCCACACAATGCCTGCACAATGCATGCATGACACCTGCACATCCACATGATGCCTGCACACCTGCACAATGCACACACACCACACACACACCCACCTGCACGCTCGCAGATCACACATTTGTGGTTAGGGATGCCAGGGAATCATGTACTTACATTGTAGTTTCCTTGCATGCCCTTATGGCTGTTTTTTTTTAAATCTAATTGCTTTTTTTTTACTTCAACCACCCATGGTTTTGCAAACCCACAAAAAAACCATGACAAAACCACAGTTAAAAAAAAACCTGTGAGTCTGTATGGTTTAACTGCACCTGAAACCATTCAGGTGCGGTTTTAATGGGTGCAGGTGTGGGTTTGGGAAATCCCACCTGGGGGTTACCCATGTCATGCCCTAGTTGCTGTGGTGGCCACCGAGGCTGGGTTGCTGTGTTTGCTGTGTTGCCACCATCACTGCAGTTGTCACTGTGGCTGCATCGCTGCAGTTGCTGTGTCACCACTGCTGGGTCACACCGTTCAGTCCGAATATCTGATAGAAACATAGATAATACATTGACATTATATCATCTAAGATGTCCCAGCAGATGTCCACCGGATTGAAGATAGTATATGTGCTTTACAGATTGGCAGAATGGTATGTAATACACGTTTGTAATGTGTCCGATGCTTACTAAGAGATGATCTGGCTGTCCGGCAATGGATATTGGGTATCCAACTAAGTTTAATCAGCGGATTGTCATACATCACATTCACTGGGTGTAGGAATCGATCCGACTGACAGAAAAACCAATATACTCTGCTGGTGTAGTCGGATAAGGCAGACAGAATTTGAATATTGATTCATTGAGGATATTGGTCCACCTGACAGCTCAACCAATGTTGGCCACTGACTGGATATTCACTATGTGTAGATATAGGTTAGGCTAACATCCAAACCAATATTTCCTGATGGTCTGGTTGGATTAGGTGAATACTGACTGAATATTCATTGGGTGTAGATAGAGGTTGGGCTGACATCTCAACCAATATTGCCCAATGGTCTGGTCAGATTAGGCGGACATTGACTGAATATTCAATAGGTGTTAATATAGGTTAGGCTGACATCCCAACCAATATTGCCTGAGCATCTGGTTGGATTAGGTGGACACTGACTGAATATTCATTGGGTGTAGATATTGATTAGGCCAACATCCCAACCAATATTATCTGAGTGTCTGGTCAGATTAGGCGGACACTGAATGAATATTCATTGTGTGTCAATATAGGTTAGGCTGAGATCCCAAACAATATTTCCTAAGCATGTTGTCGGATTAGGCAGACACTGACTGAATATTCACTGGGTGTAGATATTAATTAGGCTGACATCCCAACCAATATTACCTGAGCATCTGGTTAGATTAGGTGGACACTGAATGAATATTCATTGTGTGTCAATATAGGTTAGGCTGAGATCCCAAACAATATTTCCTGAGCATGTTGTCAGATTAGGTGGACACTGACTGAATATTCACTGGGTGTAGGTATTGATTAGGCTGACATCCCAACCAATATTGCCTAAGTGTCAGGTAGGATTAGGTGGACACTGATTGAATATTCATTGGGTGTAAATGTTGATCAGGCTGACATCCAAACCAATATTGCCTGAGCAGCTGGTTGGATTAGGCAGACATTGATTGAGTATTCATTGGGTGTAGATGGTGGTTAGGCTGTCCTAACCAATATTGTCTAAGCATCTGGTTGGATCAGGTGGACACAGATTGAATACTCAGTAGATGTGGAGAGTGGTCAGGCTAACATCCAAACCAATATTTCCTAAGCATCTGGTCAGATTAGGCAGACACTGATTGAATATTCATTGGGTGTGGAGAGTTGTCAGGCTAACACCCCAGGCAATATTTCCTAGGTGTCTAGTTGGACTAGGCTGACACTGATTGAATATTCATTGAGTGTAAATGCTGATCAGGCTGACATCCCAACCAATATTGCCTAAGTGTCTGGTTGGATCAGGCAGACATTGATTGAGTATTCATTGGGTGTAGATAGTGGTTAGGCTGACATCCTACCCAATATTGTCTAAGCATCTGATTGGATCAGGCGAACACTGATTGAATATTCAGTGGGTGTGGAGAGTGGTCAGGCTAACACCTAGAGAAATATTGCTTAGATAGCTAGTCGGATTAGGCGGACACTGATTGAATATTCATTGGATGTAAATGTTGATCAGGCTGACATTCAAACCAATATTGCCTGAGTGTCTGGTTGGATCAGGCGGACACTGATTGAGTATTCATTGGGTGTAGAGAGTGGTTAGGCTGACATCCCAACCAATATTGCCTGAACATCTTGTCGGATTAGGCGGACACTGATTGAATATTCATTGAGTGTAGATATTGGTTAGGCTGATACCCGACAGATATTGCCTGAGCATCTAGTAGGATTAGGTGGATACAGATGTAATATTCATTGGGTGTAAATGTTGATCATGCTGACATCCCAATCAATATTGTACAAGCATCCGGTAGGACCAGGTGGACACTAATTGAATATTCATTGGGTGTAGATATTGGTTAGGCTGACCTGACACCCTGACCAATACTCCCTTAGTGTCTAGTATAATTATGCAGACAATGATTGAATATTCACTGGGTGTAGATATTGGTCAGCCTGACATCTGAACCGTATTCAATGTATAGATATTTGTCAACATGTACTAACAAAGGGGGCCTGGAACTGAGTTGAGTCTGATATTGTCCGAAGTATTCATTGGACTATTCAGATAGTGAATATGTATTCATGCATCATGTGGTCCACAAATCAGCAAATAATGTATCATCAATAACTCTTTATGTATCTGATTTGCCCCTTCGGATTCAAACACATGAATGGAATTTATCCCAACTATATGTTAACCTGTATCTGATGCATTATTGTTTTATCCAGGAAGATGGCATTTGATGATGTCAATTTCTGACTTTTCAATGATTCACCAATGTGGTTCAAGTTCATCTGTCTGCAGGCATTACTCCTGGTGGGTCATGTGTAGGTAGGATCCCAGTCTGCAGCCTGCAGTCCACACCCAAACTCTGAAACTTGACACACAACGTGACCTGCAACTCACAGAGAATAGTTATCCACACATAGACTGAACCCTGTTGACTAGTTAAGCTCAAAATTTGTATACATGCTCTGGTAGACATTCTTATTACAATAGTATAAAGCTGCGAAATAAATGAGGTCAAAAAAAGGGCCTCTGGAACGTGCCGTGCTGAGTTTGAATTCAAGCCTTTTTTGGACTGGTTGAAAGGTGGGTCCAGTCAATGTGTGGTGTGGGGCAAGGATAGTTCAGGTGCCATTGCTAACTGTATTAAGCCAAAATACCACATGACGATTTCTATTAAAGTAAAGGGAATCACACAGGAATAGACGGAGTGACCTGCTTACTTGCATGCTCATGATATGGAGTAGATCCAGGTGCATCTGGTTTGTTCCCACCGCTACTTTGCTATCATGTACCGTTCTGCTGCCCCTGCAACGATCCACTACCCCACTTCACATTGCACACATATCTTAGTACCTTACATTGATATATTGAATGTGAAATTAATTTGACATAGTTAATAACACTGTAACTGCAATGGTCTGTGCGAAAGTGAATAGTGGGTGTGGTTGAAATAAAAAAACATATTGTAGGAAACTAGTCCAGTGTCACCTCTAAGAGCTCCATAAAGGACTTCCCCACGATCATCATCTCTTGTCTGATGCGATGGTACAGTTCCCTTCTTGTGCCCATCTTCGCGACACATGCAGACCTGCATGGTGGCTTCGTGATGACAACGCCATCGAATCGGACATTTGATGACAGCCCTGCAGTGGACAGTCTGGGTTGCTTTTCAAGCAACTGAGTGGGCATGCTGATGTCTTTGTCCGGCTGCTCAAGGCTCAAGACCATGCTCGCATCGATAGATGGGTGGACTTTGCACTTCTTGGGTGCAGGTTGAGACAGAGACCTTGGCTCCTCCTTCACTGCAGCATCGTGAGCGCAGGGGTGACCTAAAAAAATGTAATGAAATGAGGTAAACATAATCACATGACTTACCATTGCTGCAGCTTTTCTTTTGCCTCCAGCAAAGCTTGCATGCCTGTCCCATTGGTCCAACACATTTGAGCTCACCCTTCTGCACACACAGTTGACAAGGGTGTGAAAAAAAGTAGTAAGAAACAGTAAGCAATGCCTGAAGATAATAAAACACTTACAATGGTATGGGTGATCTGGCATTTTCGACATGCCTCCAGCTGCTTGGCTTGTTTCCTGGTAAGCCCCTAACGAGGTTGTCTGATGTCAGTGTCGAATGAGAAAAGGAAAATATCAGAACTCACTGGGTGTTCTTCAGAGGGGGACTGGGTCCCATCATTCTCATTGTCCTCATTTTCGTCATTATCATTGTCGTTGTTGTCAGCAGTGTCATCGTCGTTTACTGTAGCACCCCCCACCTCCTGCTGCACATCCTGTAGGGCCCTCTCCTGCAGCACAAGCTCACGCTTGGTGGCTGCAACAGCCTTCTGATGTTCTTCCAGCTTCCGGATCTTGTCCTGGCGGGCTTGTTCTTCCTGCTCAGTGGTGAGGCATGCCTGCTCAATTCTGACACGCTCCATGTCCTCATGCTCCCACTTGGTGACAGCGTCTGCTTTTTTTTGCATCCTGAGTTACTTCTCAATGTCGGTGACGGTCTGGGTGCAGACATCCTTGAGCGTATTGGTGATGCTCTGGTGCTCAGGCTTGTCACCCTTGATCACACCCAGTCTTCCCTGTGAATGTGGCTCTGTGCTCAGCATGAAAGGGTGGACAAAAAATGGAACATACCAAGAACAAATACATCTGGTCGCACCACTCGGTAGTGCTAGTTTTGTCCAATTGGGCATTGGATGCGGCATTGGGTCAGTTCTGGTAGTGAGTAAAGACAGTGAGGCAGAAATCAAGATTTTCTGCCTTTAGATAATTGATGTACACATCCAGTGCCTGTTGAGGGTTGGGGAGAGACATTATGGGATGTCTGTCAAAAGAAAATATGAATCAAGCACAAGTCGATGGCCTTTCCCCACAGTGTCTTAGTTCCAATTCTGATTCCCACACTGTGGCTCAGAGTCTCAGGGCAGAGTGTTGCGTCGCATCACATATCCAATGCTGACACATTGTATTCATTCCTAATATATTGTTACAGTAGTGTGCACCAACCAGAAATGCTATTCTCACTAGGCTATGTATGGAACACAAATAAATCTCCAAATGGAGTTATGACATGACATGGTGAGGGCGTTCTGATGGTTGGTCCACTAATGCAGTCCAATTTCATCTGTGTGCAGGCATTCCTTCTAGTGGATCACAGCATGTGCTGACACCTGCCACACAACAAAACCTGCAACAAGCAGGAGCATATGTGTGCCATCACTGACTGTTACCAGTTCACAGCAATTAAACAGAAAACACTCTTTTGTATTTGTACATTGGTGCTATATACAATACAGGACTGTTGAAATATGCAAACAAAATGAAAGAGAAACTAGTCCACATGATTGTAGATGTAGCATGTTCAGTCCATTGTGGATGCGAGCTCCTTGTAAGCCTTCCCAAGTACGGAATGTCCCTCTCTGATACATCGGTAGAGGTCTCCAACATCCTTCTTCGAGGTCATCTGGGAAACACACAAGGACCAGCATGGAACTGTCAGAATGACAACACCCTCAAATACCAGATTCGAAGGTTTACTTGCAGATGTTCGAGCTTGCTTTCCAAGCTGCCAGGTGGAAGGGCCAGCTTCTTTATCAGATTGGTCAATGGGCTTGGATGTATGCATGTCAATGGAGGGGCACGCCTTGGGCTTCCTAGATGTAGACCAAGATGATGGCCTTGGCATCTCCTTTATCGCTGCATCCTGATCATGGGGGCGACCTACATAGAATATAACATTATAGGATAAATAGAACATAATGAACATACCGTTACTGCAACTCTTGTGCTGCCTCCAGCACAGGTTGCAGGAGAGTCCGACTGGTCCAACACAATCTCTGAACCTTGATGCGCAAAGTTGGCAAGGCTGAAAATAGACATGGTGAGTGAAATCTCAAAAATAGAGGATACCTACTGTCGGATGGGTTATCTGCTCCACTTTTGCACAAGCCTCCTGCTCCAGCTGCTGCTTGATTTGTCTCCTGGAAGGCCACTTACATCGTTTGTGTGATGTGAGCATGATAGAATAAATGAATAAGTAGTAAATCACTTACTGCCTGTTGTTCAGATGGAGACCTGTGGCTGTTGGTGTCATCATCATCATCCTTGTTGTTGATGATCTCATCGATCTCATTGTTGTCATCCTCGTCGCTGTTGTCTGCATTGTCCACATTGTCCACATTGTCCACACTGTCTGCATTGTCCACCACCTCCATCTGGACATCTGGGAGTTTATCTTCGAGCTTGCACTCTTCCACAAGGATCGGACTCTGTCTTGCCTGGGACTTGAGGCGCTCCATCTCGAGGTGGGAAGGTGCCTCCTCTTCGCACTGCCTTCTAGTGGCATCTGCTTCCTGCTGTGCTGCAAGTTGGGCATTGATCTCAGCAGCAGCACGCACGTCCTCTTCATGCTGCCTCCTAGTGGCAGCATGTGCTTCAATTGTTTCTTCAACCTCAGCAACAGCCCATGAGCACACCTCACTGAGTGTGCTGAAGACGCCTTGGTGCTCAGACCACCCACGACTCTTGTGGTGGTGTTTCCCCTGTAAATTTTGTGGAGTGGTAAGCTTGGGAAAGTGAATAGTGGAGAATACACACCAGTATGATGTCCATATCCTTGCACCACTTGGTGGCACTGGCTTCATCCGATTCTGCATCAGACACATTGCTGGGTCGGGATTGATGCTGCTGAAAGATTGGCAGGCAGCAATCGAGATTTCTTGCCTTAAGATAGGCAATGAAGGCATTGGGTTGCTGAGTAGGATCAGGGAATGTCATTTTTGGGTAATGGAGATGAACTAAATGGACCAAACATGTGCTGGGCTGCTAGTGGCCTTTCAGCCCAATTTGGATTCCCACACTGTGCCTGATCCACATGTGTGAGGCAGGACCTCAGGCGTCTGCATCTGATGCCAGCACATTTCATTTAGTATTACTAACATATGACTAATATGCCAAGTCTGATGCACTCTTTGCCTGATAGCATATCCAATAGCAGTATATCCTCTGAATCCAGTCAGAATGGCTTGAGACGTCCCTTGGTATTTACTGTGTAAACATATTTATGTTATTCTGACATGGAAATTGGGGTTTCCTTCTGAAGTGCTGGAATACAATCTGGATCCCCAATTCATGAACTGTCCATTTCCACACCTAACATTTAAAAGTACTTGAAACACTCTACAGATATGAATCTGTACACAAATCTATGAGAATAATGCCAATCCAGCAGATTAGAGAATTTTGTTTCTGCCTGCTCCACTAGTGAACCCCAAAGCACCATCTGTTTATGACAATAACAATCAAGCCCAGGTGGCTGCTCCTCATCTTCAACATTACCTAATCTCTTTCTCCACTCTTCTTCCTTCCACCGAAACCAATTCACAGTCCATTCCATTTCAAGTCTGACAAGCTGGAATTCCTTGGACCAGCAGGAAACACATGCCTTAGCTCTTAGCCAGCTGACTCGATAGACTAGGGTGGATTAATTGGACATTTAATTGATGAGTGGTTTATGTACATTCCTGCATTCGTGGAGCACTTGAATTATTGATATCTCCGATGCGCCAAAACCAAGGTAGAACATCAGACCGCTGTCCAAATTGCCACTCATTGGTGATATCCCCTGCCACCTTTAAGTCCTCATCGGTGATATTCAGAAGTGTTGCCAGATATGTTGGATCAACTGAGAGGCGCTCAAGAGCGCTACAAGCATGTCGATATGTAGTCCAACACATGTAGTCCAACACTTTGGGGCCTCAACATCCAACTTGTGAACATTGTCCCAAGCTCAGGCTGTTGTCTGCTGACTGTCTGCATTGCGCACCTCTGTTCAGAAGCATAGTGACTTCTCTCCAAGGGCCAAGCGAAGTCCTTCAAGTGCCTCTGTCACCTGCCCCTTTCATAGTTCGGCTTCAATCATTGCAATGGATCCAAGTGACAGGTGCTCAATCTCTCCAGGGGCCAATGCTGAGGGCAAAGTTATGTGGTCACATTCTGGTGTGAACCAACCATTGGGATTGAACTCGAAAGCGTCATCTGATGCATTGGGATCAAAGTTGACAATCTGTGAATCTCAAGAAAGCCATTTGGTATCATCATCGGGTCTGATAATGATGGCCATTCATTGTTCATAAGCAGTAATTCGTGCTTCAAGCTTCCGCCACCTTTCGAGAAGTTCATTTCTCTGTGCAACAGAGCATGTGCTTCCTAAAGATGTTACATGGTGCTGAAGCAACCATCTAGAGTTGGGGTTCAATTGAAAGTATCTAGTTTGGTATATTCAATCTGCAACTTACTGGAAGCACTCAATGGCAAGGCCCTTCATGAGAGCGGAAACTGCACCAGAGAGGTTCCCATGCCAAACTTCGGTTTTCGATAGCTTTAGCCGAATGTCTGCCAGCATTGGTACTAATCACATCAGTTATCTGTGTCTAAAAGAGGATTACAGTCACCCACATTTATCAGAAGTGACTTTATAAATCTTGAGATGGTCACCATGCTTCTCTATGGCAACTCATTCCTGAGCTGTCCATTCTTGCACCAATGATGGTTCAAGACATTCCATTAACTGCTCAAATGCTGGCTTTGTCTCAGAAAGTCCCTGCCTGGCTTGGGACCACTTTCTGCACAGTGAGTCCGCTGGTAGTAGTGTCAGTGCAATGTAGTAATGGATGAAATCTAGATTCCTACCCATCCAAATGATTTTCCACCAGTTGCTATCATTCATGTACTCATCCAGAACCTCCTGATGATGCGCAGTGGACATTGCCTGTGCAAGACCAGCAACCTCATCCATACCAGACCACAAGGTCTTCAGGATCTTGCCTTCAACCTGACCAGCCCCCTCAATGAAATTGAGTGTAAACCTTGCAAAGCATTCTGGAATGTGGGTGGCAAGGTGCCACTTCCCAATGGCACCAGTAATCTTCAGTGAATCCCAAAGTTCCAAGAATTCCAATTGGGCAACACACTCCCAGAAATGAATGCTCCACTAGCAACATATGTCATAAATGATGAGTGCCTGATCATGGCCTGAAAACTGTTTTAGTGCCTGGCAGATTGAGTAGTCCATATTTATTTGCCTAGTGTGGAACCAATAAGACCGTTATTCCAATGCCATCAGATATACATACCACTCGCCCTTTTGGAAATCAACAACACAGTGTGGGACAAATGCACCATGTCTTGCACATGCACATGCCCCTTTCCCCATTGAGTCCAAGTGTTTCTGATGTAGATTGCCATTATTTTGGGCCCTGTGATTGTTACATCTTGATTTCTTTATGCATCTCAGCATAAATTGTGCCAATACTCTTATAATGACTCACAGGCTGTCTTTCTGGTGCATGGGCCAGATGGTCTGCATAAGGTGGGCGCCTAACCATAAATAGTTCACCATTGGACAATGAAACATCATCTGAGGGACATTTCATGGCAAGATGCACTAATTTCATATTCCCATTGACCACCAGTTGTGGCCAATACAGCAATCTATGTGGAATAAGTGCCATAGTCTACAGTAACATGATAGAAAGATCTTTCTCACCTGTCCTCTGGTTTCTGTTCTGTTTCAGGGGGTATGTTAATGTCCATTTGTGGACATGCAGGACAAAACAATGCCAGACCACCATCAGCAGGAATCTCTGGCCGGTCATGAACAACACCAGCTCTCATTTGATTGTGAAGATCCCGCCACTCCCTAGAGACTTGGAGTAACTCCCGATAGCGATCCTGCATTGCGTGGTAAGAGCGGACTCTAATCCAACAGATCAGAGAACCTACTGGAACACGGGATGGAAACGCCTCATCAGTTATTCTGCGGATCTTGCTCATGAAATTCATAGCCACCATCTTGCATTCTAGCGCATCAACCTGAAAGTGATTGAGTACTTCAAAAGTAAATGCAGTTTTTGGGTTTTTGAAACTTGCTGGAAAGAGTTTGGCTCAGAGGAGAAGCTGGATGTATTGTGCCAGAGACTTGGCACAATGACACCACCGAATTGAGCAGTGAAAAATCCCAGTAGATGAGATGATTACTAGATTGGACCTAGATCCAGAGGTATTTGTCGAGGACTGTGAAGGCTGATCAGCATTGGGATATTCATCATCCTCATCAGAAATGTCAAGATTAAGCATTATCTGGGTTTCAACACTGAGTGGAACTGAAGGACAATCATTGGGGTAATGACAGAGGTCAAGTGTGAGAATCATAGTGAGAAGGTCAGACTTCTCAAAAAAGTGTCCATTCCATGCATAAAAACAGGCAACCACAGAGTGAAAGATAGAGATGTTGCCACAAAAATGGGGACACTGGTCAAGATCTACCTCAGCAGATGGGGTGTCTGCATCTGGGTGGATCTGGTCATATAGGAATCATTGTAGGAGCTCAGGGAATCGAGGCTGGTTGATATAGTCTGTGAGGTCTTGAGCCCGTTGTGGGTAGCCTCATGCTGGGAAAGGGATATAAGTATTTCAATACAGTCAGTACCCTGAAGGCAGTGTACCCGCAGTGTGAGCCAGCTCAATAGATGATAGAGATTTTGGTTCAGGAGATGGGCTGCCATTGTCATCATCATCTCTGCCTGCTACTAACACCATAGGTTGTGGCTGTTCACCTCTTAGCATCTTTGCCATATATGAAGATGTTATTCCTTCCATCATTCTGAGCCAAGAAAATATTCGGCCTGCTGATGCAAGCTTGTCCAGGCGTGAATTTGTAACTAACATCTGCTTTAAAGGCTTGTTATGGCTGGAGCATCTCCAGGGCTCTTTAACTGCCTTGATATGCTTTGATTCCATGATGGATGAGCACAGCCCATTTGGGGAGCTGAAAAGTTGAATGGAATGGAGGTGGTGCATAAGTGAATGCTGATGAGGTAAAGAGATTCTATCCCCCTTCACACCAGCCATCCCAATGAAGACCTCTCGGTGATGATGAAAGCAAGTGAGGAGGTCACGAAGCAATTCGAGGTCATCAGTGGTGAGTGCATTGTGATGAGCAACATAACAAAAGTCAAGGAACACTGAGATGCATTTCACCATCTCCGATGGTATATGACTGGCAACTGCTGAGAGATAGACCTAGACCATTAATGTCATAGATCAGAAGCAATCTAGTTACAATGCCAACAATAAATACCTTCATCAGTGCTTTAGGGTCATCACCTGTCCACTGTGTAAAATCACAACCATCTGGAAAGTGCCGCAGCCCTGGGAAAGGAGGGATGGCTGAGATTCTTCAAAAAATTCGTATCAAGCAGGGAATTTTCATGGAAGACAGGTAAAACCCACTGGTGATCTATATCCTCAATGATTGCATTTGCTCTGGCTTCTCTGTGCTCCTCATATAGATATTCCTGGACCCAAGTTACCAGATGGTCCTTAAATGTACCTTTGATTACTTGATGAAGTAGATCTGGTGTCAAGAGGTCATAGATATCGGCATGGGGGAATCCATGCGTAAATGGCTGAAAAAAATTTTTGTCAAGACAATGAAGACAGTGAATAGTGAGGATAATGTACCACAATGTCTGCACGAACTCCAAAATCGGTTCACAGTATGCCAGGATCCCAATTGTTAATAAGATAATCGGTAGTTTCTTTTGTTTGCTGATGCACACCAGGTGCATCCAGGTTCTCAGGTGGTGCATCACATCTGTGAATTGATGAGAATTAGTGCATATGGTGTTATAACATATAAACCCACTTTGGACACCATCCCTGAACTATGGCAGCTAGCCAGACTTGTTTAGGGTAATCTGCTATGTATGGCCCAATACCATACAGTGCACAATGAAAGTGTCCGTCTGGACACTTGACAACTTCTGGTGTCAACATGCCATCTTTCAAAGGCCTATAGACACAAGTGAGACAGGCATGGTACATTTGGCAGCAGAATTTCTGGAATTTGGCAGTTCCCCTATGCTTTTTGGATGCTGTTAAATATAAGTCAGTAAGGATACCAGTCAGTAGATGACAAAAAAAAATAAACTTACTTTTGGGAATTGGAAGGAATGCAACAGGAAGTAGACCATTTCCATGAGCACACTGTGCAATATTTGTGATGTTGCTAGGGGACACATAGACAGTGGAACTCTTGGTGCCCTGTTGCTATGGAGATGGTGGTCTTGTTGCTACCAGCAACAATGGGGACAAACATGGCACCATGGTTTGAAACATCTTTGGCAGCATTGTCCTATGCATTGAAATACAGTGAGCTTGGTTTAAGGCTAGTAAAAGGTTTTATGTACAGCTTGTGACCAGGCCCAATCAGCAGACATTAGATTTGACCAAACATATTTGCCTGCAGGGTCAAACTGGCGATATGGACTGAGATTTATCTTGTTATAGAATTGTGGTGTAGCCAGTTGGTGGTGTAGTACTTGACACAAATCACAAGTACAAAGCTGGTAAGTCTCTGTTATCCACTTTGGAGGTGTACCAGGTGGGAGTGGGCCCTGATACTGAACCTGGTGTGACTTCCAGGGAGCGTCACCCTGCTGGATTGAGTTAATAGTCTCATAAAGCACCTTGATATCCTTCCAGGGCACATCTCCCCCAAATTCCATTACATTTGCAGCCCACATATTGAGAGCTTTATTTATGTTAGCAGCCAAACTCTGTATCTCAACAAAGTGGTAGTGGGCAAAGTCATATTCGGCTCTAGATTCAAATGGAGCCCAAGAATTTGCAGGAGGGTTCTCATTAGCTGGAGGTGAAGTATAGGGAGGTAGGTAGTTCCTGTCCTGGTCACAAGGAGTAGCTTTAACAAGGGTATATCAGTGGCATGTATGCATCATGAATCACAAGTTACAATACCATTTAACAGTGGGTGAGAGTGCAAGGTAAAGGAATTTGCAGGACCATCTGGTGCAGGTGTGAATTCACAATGTACTATTTGTCAATGTCGTGTGAGTCCACCACCACTTTTGCACACCAGAAAGAAAACAGGGCAGGTATAGGAAGGTCATGTCTGAGCACTGAATGGATTAAGTACAGAGAACATAGATATGAAATGCCAGCACTAAAGAATTGGACTTGTGAGTTTCATGAAGAACAAAACATTTGCAAATAATTATGCACGCTCAGAAAAGTACTCCAAATTCCACACATTGAACCACGTCACAAGCCCATATTTCCTAACTCTGAACCAACTCTACACCGACACTCATTCACCTGCAACTTGTCATTTAAACCACACATTCTTTTCATTCCTACCTATACCAAAACCTGTTGCACAACAACTTTCAATCTGACAACTATCCTCCACATTAGTCACACAATGAGTGGAGCCAACCGACCCCTCACCCATTCGTATGCAGTTGCAGATCTTGCCGCAGAGGCACCTCCTACTGGTGCAGAACCTCCCCCTTGCCAACTACCAAAAAAGCGAGGCCAGCTCCCCAAAGCAGCTGCAACAGCTGCCATGTCATCTGGTGATGCTTCAAAGGCTAAGTGTGGACAACCTGCCAGCATGAAAGCATGCTCTCCATCCTGGTGCAGTGGACATGCCACACCCAAGGTGCACATCTGTGCAGGTTGCTGCGGATAATAAAGGGAAGGAGGATCTCAAATGCAATGCTGAGAACCTTGCACAGAAAAAGGTTGAGATGCTAGCAGAGATGGAGATCCAGCAAGAGATAGATGACAAGGAAGAACAGGAGAGGATTATCAAGAAGCTCACCGATGTTGAGGGTCTTGAGAACACCAGTACAGAGTCTGAGTCTGCAGCTTCTGCTGATGATGATGCTGAGTATGGTGGTGACACTGAGCCTGCCAGTGGTGACAAGGTGGACTACTATAGTGTCACCAGTGAGTTGAATGAGGACATAGCACCCACTTGAAAGGTCCCTGTGAAGACCACAGTAAGTTGGCTTCCTATAATGCTATAACCATTATCATGAGTGCTGATGAGAATATGCAGAGAAAGAGAAAGCCCAGAAAAGGAGAGACACAAGCAGCGGTCAATGCTGCAAAGAATGTGATTAGGGCCAAAAAAATGAAGGTGGCGTCTGTGGACTTCACAAAAACAAGGTACTATCTGTCAGCATCAACAACCCCATCACGCATGAGTGACACATGTAACCAGGGCTAAGAAAGCAAAGGTGCCATTTCCATCTGGCCTTGCACCCAACTGGTGGCAAAAGGCAGCATCTTGCAAATTGACCAAAGCTGTCACAGTACCAGTTGATTCTGATTCTGAGTCCAATGAGCAGAAGTTAGGTGGCCTTGATGACAAAGATGCCTCTGCAGTCCAACCAGATTTCAGACTCCCAACTAAAACACAGAACAAAAGCCACGAAAACAATGTGTGATTTTTGCCATTCCCCTTGCATATGTGATGCTAATAACCAATGCCAGTTTGTGATTGTCATTACTGATGACAATAGTGGCTGTAATGAGAACACATCTAAGCCGAAACCTGCTTGTCACACAACCTCTACTGCTGGTGCTGTGGCCACTTCAAGGCCTAGGGCTAGGCCTGTTTATCACACAACCTCTGCAACCTCTACTAGCTCCACAGCTGTGTGTTTGAAGGGGAATGCTATTGCAAAATCCTCAAAAGTTAAGTTTGAGGTCCCTGTTTCCAGAGCTTATATCAAAGCTGTTCATCACATGATGATATCTGAAATTGATAGCCTGCCTGATTTTGCCATGGCCCGTTGGGCCACAGCCTTCCTCCCCATGCTCTACAGCTGTCTTTATCAGGGGAACTCAAATTTCCTTAATGCATCTTAATGCATCTTAAAGTCATCATTAAGAAGAATTAAGCAAGTTATCATTAAGAAAAATCTGACTGAAATTCAGGAGGGTTGGTTTCTTAATCCTTACTTAATTGACAGCTTGAAGTAAGCATACAACTAAGGCAGTCATAAGCACACACCTAAGGCAGCCATAAGCACATACCTAAGGCAGCCATAAGCACACACCTAAGGCAGAGGTAAGCATACACATAAGGTACATTTACAATCACTCAAGCAAGTTTAAGAGACCAGTAAGGATTTAAGCATTGTTAAATTAAATTCATCTAATTGAAACTAGTGTACAAATGGCTTTTCTAATTAATCTACTAATATAACTATTTATATAATAATACAAGCAAGGGGTGTGTGGTGGTGGCAGCGAGGGATGTGGCGGCATGTGGTGGTGACGCGGCGAGGGACGCTGTGGGGGACACTGCAGTGTGTGGTGGCAACGCGGCCAGGGGCACGTGGTGGCAATGCACCAAGGGATGCGGCGGTGCGTGGTGGCGACGCGGCGAGGGACGTGGTGGGGGATGCTGCGGCGCGTGGTGGTAATGTGGTCAGGGGTGCATGGTGGCAACGCGGTCAGGGGCACGTGGTGGCAACACAGTGAGGGATGCAGCGGTGCGTGGTGGCGATGCGGCAAGGGACGCAGCGGCGCATGGTGGTGACACGGCAAGGGATGCTGCAGGGGATGCTGTGGCATGTGGTGGCGACGCGGCCAGGGGTGCGTGGTGGCGACACACTGAGGGATGCGGCAGTGCGTGGTGGTGATGCGGCGAGGGACGTGGTGGGGGACGCTGCAGCGCGTGGTGGTGACACGGCCAGGGGTGTGTGGTGGTGACATGGTCAGGGGTGTGTGGTGGTGACATGGTCAGGGGTGCGTGGTGGCGACGCACCAAGGGATGCGGCGGTGCGTGGTGGCGATGCAGTGAGGGATGCAGTGGCATGTGGTGGCAATGCGGCAAGGGATGCTGTGGCACGTGGTGGCGATGCGGCCAGGGGTGCGTGGTGGTGATGCACTGAGGGACATGGTGGTGCATGGTGGCGACATGGCGAGGGACGCAGCGGGGGACGCAGTGGGGGATGCAGCGGTGCGTGGTGGCGACACAGCGAGGGATGCAGCGGCGCATGGTGGCAACGCAGCAAGGGATGCAGCGCATGGTGGTGACATAGTGAGGGACGCTGTGGTGTGTGGTGGCAACGCAGAGAAGGACACCACGGCGACGTAGCAGTGAGGTGTAGGAGAGAAACCACCCCCAGCTTGTGCTTGTAGGCAAGAGGGAGTGGTGGTGGTGATGATAGTGGCAAACTCGTCATAAGGGGAAAAAAAAAACCATCCCTGCCTCGTATTTGCAAGCGAGAGGGGGTGTTGGTGATGCATCGGGTATCTGTGAGGGGAGGGGCTATTATTAGTTAAGAATGATACCAAAAAAAAAAGCCCCCACGAGAAGGGGCAGTGATGTGGCAGCAAAACGTCATCAATTAGGAGGAAAACCACCCAGGCTCGCATTTGCAAGCAAGCGAGGGGGGTTGTCGAGGTGACGGCAGGGTGCCATGTACCTACGATGTTATTGTCAGCTAGGAATGATATAATGAAAAAAAGAAAAAGAAAAAGAAAAAAAAAGCCCTGAGGGCACTGGTAGATTGTGAGGGGTGAACATTGAACATGTTGAAAAAAAGTTCTAAGTCAACTTCTCGTGCTGTCACACTAGCAAGCATACATGTCACATTGTGACATGTACGATCACTGTGGCCAACCGCACTCTTTTCACAAGTTTGTTCAAGTTGCTAGTATCTTTTCTTGTAGACTAACTCTTTGGTTACCTTTAGGTATCACTAGTGCAAGTGCACAGACAGGGAAGGTGAGTAAGGTAATTAGTATTTAGATGCTGACCATGTGTTCCAGGTTCTGCATAGGGTACCCGGGCCCCCCATCGCATGCCTCACATCCAGGGTGCCGCCGTGCCAGTGCCATCACCACTGCAGCCATTCAGCATTGTCCCCACAACTGCCACTTTGCCAGCAGCATCACCGTGGCCACTGCCACGCCTGCACCATCACCGCTGCCATGCTAGCACAGTTAACATGACCGTTGTGCCAGCAGCGTCACCACACCTGCTGCTGCATCAGCCCCGTCCCCCATGCCTGCAGCAGCACCATGGCTGCAGCCACTGTTGCACCAGCGCCATCACCTCTGCTGCACTGGCACTGTGCACCATGACCACCACTGTGCCAGCAGTGTCACCCCAGCCACACCAGCACCAGTGCCGCTGGCGCTGCCATGCCAGCAGTGTCACCATACTGTTACGACTCCACGGGTCGTTCGTGGGCGAAAGCGTAAACCGAGCTACCACAGCACAAGGCAAAGGCAAGCCAAGTGATCCTTGAGGCACGTGCAAAGGCAAGCACGTGGTCGACTGAGCTAAGCTGATCACGTGAGACGTCACGTGATCGTGAGACAAGAGGTAAGACACGTGATGTGGCTGGTCACGTGAATGGCAGGGCAAGCGTCAGACAGAGGGACTACCGATGTGGCTCCCTAAGTGGACACAAGATATAGTAGAGTCTTTGCAGCAGACTCTAAGCAGCGTGAGGAGGGAAGCAGGAGTGACCCAAGAGGCTTGACTACTCAAGGGGATCTGGCAGACTAGCAGGCAAAGGGGCAGGAACTTAGTGGATATTGTACTAAGTCTGAGATGGGGCGTCTCCATCTCAGACGGCTACCTTATATACATGAGGGCTCTTCTATGTATGGTAAGGATCTCTCAGGCGGCGCAGGCTGACGCTGGTTCTAAGTATAGTAGCTCCACATAGGGTGGAGTGCGAGTCTAGGCATAGTGGGGCGAGGCGGAGTAAGGTGGCAGGGGTGAGTCATAAGCTAAGAATAGAAGTGGCACAAGGGGGAATCCCTAGGGGAATCCCCGGCATTAGGCGAAGGCGGTCTGGAACGGTCTAGACTGTGGAGTCATACTCCATCAGCCACTGGCGAGTCAGTATGAGTCATGAGGCATCTATGGAGATCTCCGCCAGAGATCTCCCTCACGGCAGAGTCCGGTATCCTCTTGGCGGAATGCTCTACACCAAGGGCTTGCACTGGAAGCTTGGGGCAATGGGCCAGCGGCCTGGGCGGCACGGCGGTCCGGGCGGTACTGCGGACCAGTCTGGCTTTTGGCTACGGACGGCGAGGGATGTCGTAACACATACCCACACCATCGCCACCGCCACCACCACGCCAGTTGCGTCACTGTTAGGGTTCACAGGGACCCTGTGGTACTAAGACCCAGTTCGTTCGCTGTGTGCGTGTAGACCACACAGAAGCCTTCGAGTCCCTTCAACAGGAAGGGAGAAGAGGGATCAGAATTAGAGGTGCACGAAGAGCCTGTGACGTGTGGAGTCAAAGCTCAAGGGATGGTATGAGAGTGGGTCCAAGATAGAGGCACAGGTGACTCTAACTTGAGATGGTCTAGACCCACTTCAGGTCTTAGCACATGAGAGGGAGATGTGATCCCGAGGAAGGGGTCACAGGAGAGTTGGGTGTGAGCAAGGAAAGGACACAAGTCAGCAAGACTTAGTGGCCCAAGATAAGGGACGATGACGTTGGTGTGGAGAGGACAATGATGATGATGTAGTGCACACACAAGGGACTAAGGAGGCAGGGACTGGGAAGCACTGTGATTCAAGAGTGAACAAAGCTCAAGCTTGGGGAGTAAGCCCTGAGCTTGAGCAACTTAAATACATCTGGAACCAAGTAACACGGCTACTAGTAAAGTACAACTAGTAGTGGTAATAGTAATCCAGACGCAACAATGCCCAGCCACAAGTACACATAGTAATAGTAAATACAACTACTGCAGTCCATAGCAAATGGCTAGTACAGTAGTTGGTGCGGCAGTTCAGCAGTCCATCACACGGCCCCCTCCTTTCCCCGGCAGTACGGTGTCATCTTGTGACCCTAAGTCACATGACACAGTCACCTGACAGGGTTGCTTGAGGGAGGATTAGACATGTGCGCACATAAGTAAAAAGAAAAAGAAAAATAAGTCTGACCCCACGGCAGTCCATAGCATCATCCCCCTCCTTAGGCAAGTGGCCTCACTCACCTCAGTCGAAGGTTGGGTCCGTGGTGTCGTAGATAACCTCACCCTCTTCCACCGCACCTAGGTGGTAGTCGCGTGTCACATGGAGGAAGTGGGGGTTGAGGTGCAGGCAGCGCCCCCTGTGGTACTGCTGGAAGGTCGGGACCACGCACTCCCACTCTGCACAGCGAGAGTGGGGTGCGGTGCACTGCACCCCCCAGTGGCCGAAGAAGCCACAGTACTGGCACCAGCTTTGCCAGGGGCACTGTTTGAGGGTGTGTGGAGTGGCGGGGTGTAGGCAGCGAGGGCATGGCGGGTTACTCACCAACAGGCCTCTCCGTTGGGTTGCTGCCGAGATTGTTTCAAGGAGTGCAGTGTGTCGCTCCACACCCTGTACTTCTCCTTGAATTCTTGTGGCCATATTAGGGCTTGGCCTCGCACCATGGCCACGGTGCGCTTGGCCATGATTCCTCTGTGGGGATTGATGAGTGTCATTACCTGCATGAGGGGCTGCAGGGGGTGTGCTTCGGTTTCGGGGGGCGGCTCGCTGACCGCTCGCCGCGCCATCAGCACAGCGGCCAGCTGCAGGTTGGCCTGTGGCCAAGCCCAAAGCTGGGGGAGAAGGGGAGCGGGAGCTCTCCTTGCTGAGGAGGAAGAGGTCCGTGGTGGTTGGGTATGGCCCGACAGGCGTTGGGGTTGCGATGGAGGGGGTGATGGAGGTGGTGGAGGTAGAGGCAGTGGTGTAGGTGTCCATGCCGAGGTGTGTTTGCACTTCAGCATCAAGGAGTTGGGGGATTGAAGGGCAGAATCTGGTGACGTTTCTCCAGTAGGGAGAAGGAGAGGAGGGAGGAGTCCTGGGGATCATGGTGCCATCCTCGTTCATTCCTTCCTCCTTAAGTACCATTGTCTGGATGGCCATAGGGTTCTTGTCATAGAACTCCTTTACCAATTCCAGCACGTGTCCATTGTCAGCTGGTTCCCAGGTATCATGCGCTGGCAAATATCCCTCCCATTGGACCCTGTATTGGAGGGTCTTCTTGCACCCATAGCACCTGGACTTCAGTATTTCTCCCACCTCATATTCTTCTTTGCCTTCAATTAGATCAGGTGGAGGTTCCGCAAAGTTGGGGCCATGCTCCTCTGTCTCCTTGTACGGTGATAGGAGTGAGGCGTGGAAGGTTGGGAAGATCTTCCACTGTGGTGGCAGCTCCAGTTTGTATGCCACCGGCGATATTACCTTAATGATCTTGAAGGGCCCATATCGCTTCACCGCTAATTTGGCTGTTGGATGGGATAATTTTAGATTGGTCCCCTCCAACCAGACCTTCTCTCCTTCTTGAAACAGGCGGAACTTGCCCCTACCCTTCTTCCTTTCCGCTTGCAGGGTGATCATGCGTTGCGCCCTCCTTATTGCTTCTTGCGCCCGTTCCTGCATCTGTCGTAGTTGGTTTTCCCTTTCTTCTACCTCAGGCAGTGGGGACACCACGCTCTTTGGGACATGTAGTTTGGGCGTATACCCCATCAAGAGCTGGTATGGGGTAAAGCCCATGGTGGAGCTGGGCCATGAGTTGTGTACAAATTGGGCCATGGGGAGCCATCGCGCCCAATCGTTCTGCTGGAAGTTCCTGTAGATCCACAGGTACTGTTCCAGCCACTGGTTGGTTCATTCCGATTGCCTGCCCATTTGTGGATGATAGGCTGTGCTGATGTTTTGATTGATATCCAGGATGCGCACTAGTTCCCATGTGAAACGCGATGTAAATTGAGGGTCTCAATCTGAGATCACTCTCTTGGGCATGCCAAAGTGTGGGAAGATGTGTTTGGCATAAAGGGCAGCTACGCCTGGCCCATCTATGGTCATATTGCATGGCAGAAATAGCGCTGCCTTGCTGCAGTCATGGTCTGTTATTGTGAGGATGGAATCGAAACCTCCTGATGGGGGGAGGTCCACAATCAGGTCTAGGGCAATCATGGCAAAGGGTTTGGCTGTGTCTGCTTGTGGCGTGATGGGAAATGGTGGGATTCATGGTTTGTTCGTGGCCAGTTTGGTGCTTTGGCAGGTGGCACATCCTCATACATATTGTACTATGTACTCTTTGATGCCTGGCCACCAGTAGTCGGTCATGACTGCTTGGGCAGTATGGAAGATGCCAGGATGTCCAGCGGTGGCGTGATCGTGATAGCAGGCCACCACCTTCCTTCGTAGTTCGGCATTTTCTGGTACAGCCAGTCTTCCTTGTCTGACCCAGCCCCCTTCTTCTTGTTGTATGCCATGATCCTTTTGCCATTGGTTAACAACATCTTCGTGCTGTTTCTGTGCCTTCTGTACTTCTTCTTCGAGCATCCTTAGGTCTAGGGCTCATGCAAAGAGGTGATCTGGTAATACTACCACTTTCTCATTGTCATTGTGCCCTTCATCCAATCCTGGCCATCGTGACAGGTGATCTGCTCGATTCGTGGTGCCTGGCTTGTGTACTAGTTTCAGGTTATATTCCTCCAGTCAAGGTACATATTGCACCACTCTTCGATTGATGTTCTGGGGTTGCCAGTGGTATTGCAAGTTCTTGTGATTGATGTAGACCAACACCTCATGTTCTGCTCCTAGTAGTAGATGGCGCCAATGTTCTAAGCCCCTCATCACCACCAGGAGTTCTCGGCTGTAGACATCATAGCCCCGCTCTGCAGGGGAGAGAGCCTTGGAGTAGTATCCCACAGCCTGTAGTCGTCCCTTTTCATCTTTCTGGTGTAGGATTGCCCCTAGCACATACTGTGAATAGTGTATGGCAGGGGTAACCCTGGGGTATTTTTTTGCTACCCTTACCCCTACCCCTGAAAACCCATACCCTTGAGTAGGGGTAAGGGTTTTGGAGGGTAAGGGTAAGGGTAGAGCAAGGGTTTAGGGTACCCCAGGGTATGGGGGGTATGATGCAAGGGTTTACTTGATATAGTGTTTCTCTGTTATCTACACAATATTTTCAAGGGTTATTTATTATACTGGTATTGAACACTTTCTATTACACCCAAATCCTATGTGTTTCAATGTCAGTTGGCATCAAGATCAACCTGTTACACATGAGTCCCTTAAGAATTGAAACTCAATGCAATGGGGTTTCCCCTTGGTATGCCCATAAAAGTATGTGAAAGGTATGAAGGTTCAAACCCTTATACCCTTCTCAAGGGTAAGGGTTTGTGAAGGGTTTGAGAGTTCATACCCTTACCCTTACCCTCACATACCCTTGGCCCAAACCCCCAGGGTTTGTTAAACCCTTGCCATTCACTACCTGCCTCCCTGCTCAATCTTGTGTGTTTCTTTCCATTCTTCCATCAGCGCCTTGAAGCCTTGTTGGGTGGTGTAGATACTGTTCTCTAGATTGACCAGGGATAGGGTGCAGCAGAAGAGGTGGTCTAGTAGCACAATTATGTCTTCATTGTCGCTTGCTCCCTCATCCAGCCCTGGTTGCCATGAGAGGTGATCTGCCTGGTTTGTCGCTCCTGGTTTGTGTACCAGCTTGAAGTTGTACTCTACTAGTTGTGGAATGTAATGCACTACTCACTGATTGAGTTTCTGGGGCTGTCAATAGTACTGTAGGTTCTTGTGATCAGTGTAGACCCTTGTGGTGTGCTTTGATCCCAGTAGGAGGTGTCACCAGTGTTCTAGCCCTTTTACTAGTGCCAAGAGTTCCCAATTGTACATGTCATATCCTCACTCTGCCAGGATGAGTGCTTTGGAGTGATGCCCCACTACTCTGGGCTTGCCTTCCCCTTCTGGTTGGTAGAGAATCACTCCCAGGGCATATTGTGAAGTGTCAACCTCCAAAATGAAGGGGGCATCATAGTCTGGCCTTTTGAGCATGAGATTGCTGGCCAGGATTCATTTCAGGGTGTGTACCACCTCTGTGCATTCAGGGGTCCAAATAAAATCCACCCCTTTCTTGGTAAGGTGTTGTATGGGGTGCATGATACTTGTGTACCCTGGGATGAATGGCCTATGGTACCCAAAGATGCCCAGGGTGCTTCGCACTTGTTTCAGGTTACAGAGCTCCTCTGGCCAGTCTTCTAGCCCATCGCGTTTGGTGGGGTCCACATGGATGACTCCTTCTTCTATTCTTATTCCCAGGTAATCCACCACCACTTGCTCAAAGCAGCATTTGCTGAGCTTGAGGAAGAAGTCTTCCTTGACTAGCTGTTCCATGATCTCTGTCATGATTCACCAGTGTAGCATGCAGTCTTGAGGGGTGGCCATGAGAATGTCATCCATGTACATGAAGACCATTCCCAGGTACCTGCACTTGATTGTTCCCAGGACTCAGTCCATGGTTTGTTAGAAAGTGGCAGGGGCATTGGTCATCCCAAAGAACATTACTGTTGGCTCATACAGGCTGCTTGGGGTCTTGAAGGCCACCTTCCACCTGTCTTCTGGCTGCATGCAGATGTTATTGTAGCCATCCTGCAGGTCCAGGGTGGTGAATAGGGTCTTCCCATGAAGTTCCTCCAGTATTTGTTTGATATGTGGCATAGGGTATACGTCTCACTCCATCCATTGGTTTACTGGTCTGTAGTCTTGTATCGGTCATAGCGAGCTGTCTTTCTTTTTCCTGAAGAAGGAGACTCCCCATGGTGAGTCGCTGTCTTAAATGCATCCCAGTTCCTTGTTTTTCTTGATAAACTCCTGTTCTGCTTGCACTTCTGCCCACATGAGAGGGTACACCTTGGTGTTGATGGAGTCTGGCACACCCAGCTTGATTTGGATCATGTGGTCTTTGAGCCAGGCTGGGGGAAAGCAATGTGACACATGTTCTGAGAATAATCATGTGAATTTTTGGTAGTGCACAAGCAATCTGGTTAAGTCTTCCTCTGGTTATTTGTGTTTGTTTGTCTCCTCCCTTTTGGATAGTCTGGGGGTTGGGCAAATGAAAGCAATGATCTTGTCCCCCTTTTCCCACACTGGCTCTCTCTGTGTGGTGTTGGCTATTTGGGCCACAAGCCTCTTCCTTGCCCATTTGAAGAGGGCAGTTTCAATTCATACTGGTGGTCCTCGCACTTGCCCTCTGGCCTAATCAATGCTGGGATTGAAAGCCCTGAGCCATGGGTACCCTAGGATTGCACAGTCACTCCCTAGGCTGGTGACATAGAATTTTTGCAGCTCTTCCTGGTCTCCTTTCTTGACCCTCAGGATGCAATAACTGGTGAGTGTCCCTGCCTTGTTCTCTGTTCCATCCACATTAAAAACCTGCCACAGCTGTGGCATTCTCCTTAGCCCTATCCCCAAGTGCTGGACCATTTGTTGGTCTATAAAGTTTTTAGTTGTGCCACTGTCAACAAGCACACACTCTTTGGCCATTCCTTTCACACACGTAAAAGTGAATTTAAGTTCAATTGCACTGATTTTGCTGATATACATGATATGCATAGATCGTGCCCTCACCCAGGCTGAATGGTGAGAGCCTGTTAAAAACCCTGCAGGATGAGCACATCCAGCATCTTGTCCTTCTCTTCCTGTTTCATCCCTCCAATTTGTTCCACTAGGCTGCTAATTTCCACAGCTGCCTCTTTTTCTTCCACCTTGGTGGTGTGTGTGCTTGTCCCTTGGTGGCTGCACATCCCTTCATCTTTCTTTGGTGGGTTTTTCTTCTGATCCTCTGCTCTCTTTGGGCATGTTTTGCTGACATGCCCTTGCTTTTCACAGTAGTAGCAGTGCCCTTTGGCACTGAGCTTCTGGCATTTCTTGATGGTGAGTGCATTGACACATGCAGTGTTCACATCCATGGGGATGATTTTGGGTCCACTGCTGCAGTTCCCTGCAGTCTGCTGTGGTTTCCCCAGGGCCTGGCACCACTGCTGTGTGTTCATGGTGGGGCCTTGGTTCTGGAAGCTGCTCAGACTGCTTTTCACCTCTGCCCACAGCTTGTGCTGCTTATGTGCAGCAGCTTGCCAGCCCCTCATGGTGGTTGGGCATGGGTTGGTTTTTTCCAAGATGGCGCAGTGAAGGGGGTCCTTCAGGCCATGGCAGAACTGAGTGATCATGCCTACATCATCTGCCCCCCACCCCACAAGTGCATGCCAATGGTTGAAAGTTGTGATATACGTGTCCAGGTCATCCCCTACCATTTTGCAGAGGAGTAGTTTTTGATGGGCATTTGCCTTCTTCGTAGTGTTTGTGTATGCCATTTTGAAGGCAGTTTCAAACATTGTCCAGAGTCCCAAGTCCGTAGTGACCAGTGCATGAGGCCCTGTCTGTATGTGGTCAAGGTTGTCCAGCATCCTTTCAACCCAATCGTTGATGTGTGGACCATGGATCAGGCTTAGCACTAGTCCCACACAATCCAGGGGTGTTTTCATGGAGCTATTTTCTCTGTTCGACATCTTCCAGATCCTAAATTCATGCAGGAATTGATCACTTTTGGACCTGTCACCTTCAAATACAGATAGAGGGTTCCCCCTCATGCCACCACCTCTGTTCCCTCCACTGGTGCCTGCTGTGGCTGTGGTGCCAATGGCTGTAGTTGTGGCAGCTGCAGTGGCAACACTGTGCATGTGCACACCTGCACTCCATGGGCAAGTGGGGATGAAGTGTTACGTTTTTCCTTCCCTACATTTTCTTTCCTTCTTTTACTTCTCTTACTCAGTCATGCGATATCTGTACCGATAGGGCGAGGGCCAGTGACTGCATGTGACCCAGATACTAGTATAGCAGGAGACTCCCAGGCGTAGCGTATATAAGGACCGACTGTATGATACGTTGAGGCTTAAGCTAGTTCTCTTGTACCAATACTAGCCAATCATGATCCCCTCTCTGACTTGTGCACCACGACTCCTTGAGGCAATCCCTCGAACCCTATTCTACGTCCGAAGGCCTCACCCACCTAAGCGTGACTAGACGATACGCGTGGGTCCTACGCGTAACATTAGAACTAGCTTCCCGAACATCGACGACCTGGCACAGACCAACGAAGAGCTCCTTGACGCACTCGAGGAACAAGACCACCTCGATCGGGTAGAAGTATACCTGAACGCCCGTGTCAGAGTACACAACGACTATTGCGCACGCACTTGCGCCGTCACGTTCAATATCGAACACGAATTCATAGCACACCAACTATACCTCCTCCACGAGCGACGTACCGCTCTGGCCCTAGTGATCCAACAGATACAACTCAGAATTGTACAACAGCAACCTGGAAGGCGCCAGCAGTCCCCATCTACGTGACGGCTCCTTCCTCCCCAGTAGTCACAGACCCCCATTCCACGTTGAGGCCAACACGACCGACGAGGCACCACGGGAAAGAATTCCCAGAACCAGAATTGGAAAAAGACAAGCCCTCTTTTGTAAGAAGGGCACGAAGCTCTCACCAACGGTGTTCGCACCTTGGGACGGATACTATTCGCTCTACAGTGGGCGTATATACCCGCTAGTTTACTACCGCAACATTTTCTACACCTTCGACCAGGACTGGAACGAAGAGAAGGGGCGTTTCAAAAACGGCCGGACGACAGGACTCCCACCAAACGAGATACTCAACCCCGACATCGACAACTTCACCGGCGAGGACCTTACACGAGAAGTACTACTCCCATTAGCATCCGAGCTCGAAGCCACTACCAGCCTAGAGACGATAAGACACTCCCTTGACGACGAACAGACGGAACCCTCCCACGAACAATCGGCACAGACGACAGACGACAAGCCTATTCATCCCCCAGTTACTCGTATGGCAACGGTCACACTTACGCCCACACAAACCGCAACACTCGCACGCACCACCCCCGGTGGCGGTGGCGGTGGCGGTGGCGGCGGCGGTGGTGCAGGCCCGGCCCCACCCTACCAACCCCCAGGAGGAGGTGGCGGAGGCGGAGGCCCCCCACCTGCTCAACCAGCCCAAGCAGGAGCAGCCGCACCGGGACCTCCAGCGAACGGCAAACTTGAAGGGAAGGAACCCCCCATATTCGATGGAGACCACATGCTCGCAGACGAATTTATGCACGCACTTAGGCTCTATCAATACCTCAACCAAGCAGCGCCCATCATAGCCGACCCCTACTGAAAGGTCGCCCATGCCCTCACCTACATTCGCGGCCCAGCGGTTGCCGAGTGGAAAAGGTCACAAGAGGACTGGATCATGGGAAACCCGATACCGATGCCCCCACTCCCAAACGTATGGGAGCAATTCGAGCAAAACTTTATCCAGGACTGGACAGACACTAACCAGCAATACCGCGCGGCAGCGGAGCTGGACAAGCTAAAGATGCAGGGGATGGATATCGACAGTTATATCACCCGATTTGCAGAATGGGCCAGGAAGGCGCAATACCAAGAAGACGACCCGGCAGTTTTGGAGAAATTCAAACGTGGGCTCAACCTGAAAGTGCTCGACAACTGCATGAATCTGGACCAACCCCGAAACTGGGTAGACTGGAAGGCAGCGGCACGCAAACGGACGGCGATCCTAACAGCCCTAGAACCACATCGCCAAGCCTTCTTCATGCAGAAGAAACAGGCGGCCGGGAATAGACCACCGCAAGGTGGACTCCCGCGCCCCTTCTTCAACCCAAACCGAAACTCACGAGGACAATTTAACACATGACGTGAATCACGCCAACCTGACCCTAACGCCATGCAAGTGGACGTGGCATGAAAGGCCGTCACCGAGGCAGACAAGGAGCGATGCCGACGGGAAGGCCGCTGCTATTTCTGCCAAGCTCAGGGACACGTCTCCCGAGCTTGTCCAAAGAAGCCGACACAACGCCCCGAGGCGAAACGGGCCCAAACCACCACCATAGAACACCCGGAGGCCGGGAACAGCGGGCAGACGACGCCCCTGTCCCAAGACGCAGTCCTAGCATTCATAAAAGGATTGGGAGAGGAGGAGTACCAAGAATTGGCGAACAAGTGGGGACAGATATGCGGGGAAGAGGATTTTGGTCAGGCTTGAGCAAGACGGCCTTTGCTCGAGCTATGTTTCAACGCGATGTATTTCTACCGAGAGTTAACGCCATGCGAATTCCAGTTTCATTCCACACCGCATTGAAAAAGGCCGATCTCCTCACATTCCTCGACAGCGGAGCCACAGAGTGCTTCATAAGCCAACAATTCATTGAGCAACACCGACTTGGGATGAAACTACTCCCAATGCCGCGACGACTAAAGAACGCTGACGGGTCGCCGAATAAAGGCGGCGACATCACCCATTACACCAACCTAGAGGTAGTGACGGGGGTCACCCCTCACACCTTGAGATTCTACGTCGCCCACATGGATGGCAATTATATTGTGTTGGGGTACCCGTGGTTCGCCGCAGCTAACCCCCGACCCGACTGGAAGAAAGGCACCCTGCCAGCCAAAGTAATACTAAGAACGGCTGGAGCTGCGGCCCAAGCAGCCACCACAAGTACGCCTGTTGCAGGGATGAAGGCCGTCACCGTCCACAATCCCCCAATGCTACAACCAGGGGACCAACTGATAATGCGCCTCGCAAAAACAATGGTGGCACAACAACTAGCCCAGGCAGCCAACACCCAACCAAAGAAGACGTGGGACCAGATTGTCCCCGTCCAATACCACAACCACGCACGAGTATTCAACGATAAGGTGGCGCAACGTTTTCCTGAGTCTACCCCATGGGACCACGCGATTGAACTCAAACCCGATGCCCCTACCTCCATCGACTGTAAAATTTACCCGCTTACTCCAAAAGAAGACGAAGCCCAGCAACAATTCCTTGAGGAGAACCTCAGGATTGGAAGGATCCGACGCTCCAAGTCGCCCTACGCGTCGCCAGTTTTCTACATATTAAAGAAGGATGGAACCTACCGCCCCATCCAAGATTACCGCAAACTGAATTCCTGGACAGTCCGAGACGCAACTCCACTCCCACTGATCAGAGAGCTTATGGACCGATTGACGCGAGTGCCAGGAGGCAGATCCGGTCTTTTCACGAAACTGGATGTGCGGTGGGGCTACAATAACATCAGGATTCGAGAAGGAGACCAGGGGAAAGCAGCCTTCAAAACGAGTCGAGGACTCTTTGAACCCCTAGTAATGTTCTTCGGACTCACCAACGCCCTGGCGACCTTCTAGGCGATGATGAACCACATCTTCTGAGAACTGATCAACGAGGGATATGTGACCGTATACATGGACGACATCCTCATCCACACCCCGAACGACACCTCCCTCCACCGTCGGGTAGTCCACGCAGTGCTTAGTGTGCTCGAAGAACATGACTTATACCTCAAGCCACAGAAGTGCCTCTTCGAGGTAACCCAGGTAGAGTACCTCGGGGTAATCATAACCCCAGATACGATCGCTATGGATCCAGTTAAGGTAGCGGGCGTCAAGGATTGGAAGGTCCCCACTACGACTAAACAAGTCCGTTCGTTCATCGGGTTCCTTAACTTCTACCGAATGTACATTCGGAACTTCAGCGTTATCGCGGCACCACTCAACCAACTCATCGCCCAGTCAGCACGCGGAGAAGGATTCAACTGGACCCCGGAATGCCAAGAAGCGTTCGAAGCTCTTATCGACACGGTCACCACCGCCCCAGTATTACGCCAACCACGCTTCGACCTACCATTCACCATTGACACTGACGCCTCCAACTACGCGGTCGGAGCAGTGCTCCACCAAAAGGATGAACACGGGAGAAATCACCCAGTCGCATTCCTGTCGAAGACCCTAGATGCCACTCAGCGAAACTGGGACATCTATGACAAGGAAATGTACGCAGTGGTTGTCGCACTCACCACGTGGAGACCCTACGTAGGGGGGAACAGACACCAAACCATAGTCCATACCGATCACCACAACCTCATCTACTTCCGAAAATCGCAAGACCTAAACCGACGACAATCCCGCTGGATGCAGAAACTAGCAGACTACAACTTCAAACTAGTGCATGTCCCCGGGAAAAGACACATACCGGCCGACTTTCTCTCACGACCTCCCGGTGTAACCACTGGCGAGGATGATAACAAGGGGATCGTAATGTTGCCGGATATCTATTTCGCAAAGCTACTCTTCCCAGAACCCCTAGAGGAAAGGAGAGCGATCCTGCGAAGGTACCATGACCACCCACTTGTGGGGCACCCGGGCATTGCCAACACGCAACACCTCCTTAAACAAGAATACCAAGGGGAAGACATGAACGAGTTCGCCGCCCAATATGTCCGAGGGTGCACGACGTGCCAAGAGAATAAACCCCGCACCCACCACCGAAGAGCACCCCTCCGACCATTCCCTGTCGAACCACACCAGGGACCATTCCAGACCGTGGCAATGGACCTCATCACGGACCTGCCCACGTCTGGACACTACAACGCTATCCTTACCATCGTAGACCAAGGGTGTTCTAAGGCAGCGAAGTTCATACCGTGCACCACCAACATCACAGGAGAAGGCATAGCCACGCTCTATTTCCGAAACCTAGTACTGTGGTTCGGAATACCCAGGAAGATAATCTCCGACAGAGACCCCAGATTCGTGTCCAACTTCACCCAGGAGTTGTGTCGACTACTCCACATTCAACAAAACGTTAGTACAGCATTCCACCCCCGAACAGACGGACAGAGCGAAAGAGCCAATCAATGGGTCAAACAATACTTGAGACTATGGGTCGCAGATGACCAAAGCACGTGGTCACAGTACCTGACCCTAGCCAAGTATGTCCATAATTCGTGGCCACATGACAGATCCGGGGTCACCGCACACGAACTCCTATTCGGGACGAAACTGACGATACCCATCTCTCAGGAAGATTCTGACGTTCCCACAGTCCAGGAATGCCTGGAAAAGATCCGAGAAGCACGGGATAGGGCCCGACAGGCATTCCAGACCTGGCCAGAACAAACCCCATTCACCCAATATGAAATTGGAGACCAAGTCTGGCTCGAAGGGCGCAATCTCAAAACCCACCACCCTACAAGTAAACTGGCTCCACGGCGTTACGGCCCCTTCCCCATCATCGCCAAACTGTCCCCAGTGACGTACCACCTAGGCCTACCGGGATCCATGCGCATTCACCCAGTGTTCCACATAGATTTACTCACGCCTTACAAGGAAACGGAAGCACATGGACACAATTACGAAAGACCGCCCCCGGATATCATCAAAGGAGAACCGGAATGGGAGGTAGAAAAGATCATCCAATCACGACTCTTTGGACAAAGGAAAACTCTCCAATATAGAGTCCGATGGAAAGGATTCCCTCCATCAGAAGATTCCTGGGTCCCACGGCAAGACCTCCACGCAAATGACCTGATCGCAAACTTCCACAAACAGAACCCAACAGCACCCAAACAGACGAAAGCGCCGAGACGTCGCACACCTTAAAAGGGGGGACAAAATTCCCCAACCAACGATGACTGACACCCACCTACAATTTTCCGTCGCATTTCTAGCCTTAGCCACACTCACAAAAATTCCGTTCGGACATACCTACACCTTGAAACAATATCACCAGTACGCCATGACAAACACCCCTTATCCCTCGCGACCAGTATCCCCCACCGTTTCCATCCCTGATCACATCTCCATCTCTGACCCCTCTCCCCGCACCGGCTCCCCCACCATCGAATCAAACACTCCCATTCCTCCCCTTGCAACGGCCGACGATCTCGAGGACTACCTGAAGACGAGGTGGTTCTCTGGGATGACGGCCACACACCTCAAAGAACTCCGCGACTCGTACAAGGTCGCAGCAAAGATGGCGCGCATCGTCGCCAAAGAACAAGACGAAGAAGCCAGGCGAAAGGCCGATTCAGACCCCGATGTCCAGTACCACCTCAAACGTCTCCGGAAGTTCTTTCCCCAAGCGAACCAAGCAGCAGCAACCCATTGCGTGGCGGCGGGAGAGTACCCACTCCGCCTCGCATCGTGGCTCCAAGAGAAGCTCGAGAGCGAACCCTTCACCACGGCCGCGTCGATTGTCGTGATGAAGGACAAATTTGTGTACAACGGTGTGAATGGAAAGCCGTCGACGAACCCCGAAGCTGAGTATCACGTGCAGTCAGACCCAGATATTATACGATTTCATGCAGTACAGGATAACGTTACGAATTACCATACCAGTTTATTTAACCCTATGAGATTCTCGTTCTTAGTCGACCCCCATGGAGGCTCTCGTACCCCGTCTCCTATCCCCACTCCCTCTAGCCACTCCGAGGAACTGGTGGTGTACGACGAAGGGCTCACCGTCCCAACCATACTGGCTCGACGAACACAATCCCCATCCTACCACGTTAGATCCGAGTCCCCACTCCCCACTGAGGCGCCACGATCCCTCTTGTCTCGCATGTACCAAGAACCACGACCCCTCCTACTCTTCCCCGCGCAACACGAACAGATCGACAAGGTGTTCCCCTTCGCTCACCCAGGGGTACCCTATGTGAAAAACAAGTCGAGGAGCAAATTCCGAGTATCCTCGCCCATTGTCGACGCTGAAGGGACCAAGAGGAGGGCCAAATACGTCCACTATCACATGCTCCGCGACCATCCCCATGCGAGACTGACTATGGGCAAAGGACAGCCTGTCTTCATGATCCCACTCCGTGCCAGACCCACCGAAGGGCACCACACTCCGCTCACGGTCGGGAAACAGGCCATACTGGAAGACAATGGGGAGTTCGCGCACTTGGTTGACCGCGCCCTACAGGAACTAGAGGACCCATTCCTACAGGGAGAAATCATGTGGTACCGTCACCTCGGCCGCGAAATGTACCAGTCGTGCCAGGAACTCGCCGAAGCCCAACGCGCCCTCGCTAAGGCACAGCGACGGGAGCTACTGGTGCGCAATCGTTACACCGTGCAACAAATGGAGTTCCTGGAGTCCGTGGACAGACTGGAGGCAGCTGACGCATACCGGTTGGTGTACAACCACCTTGACGAGCAAGCCACACCCCTACCTGGCGATGGAGTCACCATCAGCGACAGGGACAGAGAAGCACGAGAACAGCTCCGGATGAGGCTGCAGTACGCCGGACGACCCTTCACCCCAGAACCAGTCATGGTCCCACCACGCGAGATCGTATCGCCGGCACCGGATATTGAGACGGGAAACGAAGAGGTCACGCAATATATGGACTAGCAAAGTCGAGATGCCTTCAGACCTAGCGGGGGGTAGTGTTACGTTTTTCCTTCCCTACGTTTTCTTTCCTTCTTTTACTTCTCTTACTCAGTCACGCGATATCTGTACCGATAGGGCGAGGGCCAGTGACTGCATGTGACCCAGATACTAGTATAGCAGGAGACTCCCAGGCGTAGCGTATATAAGGACCGACTGTATGATACGTTGAGGCTTAAGCTAGTTCTCTTGTACCAATACTAGCCAATCGTGATCCCCTCTCTGACTTGTGCACCACGACTCCTTGAGGCGATCCCTCGAACCCTATTCTACGTCCGAAGGCCTCACCCACCTAAGCGTGACTAGATGATACGCGTGGGTCCTACGCGTAACATGAAGGCTGGGTTGATTGGGTTCATGAAGGTCATGCAGATCGATGTGCCAGGGAATACTGGCATTCTCCCTGCTGTGAAGGCTGGGTTTACACCCCTGGTGGCTCCCAAGGCTGCAGTGGATACAAGGGGTTTGACTACAATGCCCTCGACCATGACCTCTATTCCCATGGCATGCGTCATGGTGGGCCTCTGTCTGTACTCAGGCAGCGGTTCCCTGAAGTCTCCAGGATTGATGCTGGCCACCTGTTCCACCTGTCGTGATAGGATGCACTCTTCTAGTTCTAGCCCATAGGCTAACCCTCCAGGCATGGGGGAGTCACGCCGCCTCTGGCCCAGGGCTGGGGCTTAGGCCAAGCTCTTCAGGCTCCATGTCCGTGCTGCTGTCCTTTTTCTCTATCTCATGTGGGAAGTGCAGGTCAGTAGCTTTCCCCTTTCCTTTCCTGTTGCTGGGGTGTTAAGCATCTCCTTCTTCCCACCAGCCTATTTTGTTGGTGCCATGCACCAGCTTTGTGCTGGCTCTGGTCCTGTACCCTGTCACTCCCCAGGTCAGGAAGTACCAATTGTCATTTATGAATTCTAGCAGCCACTCCACTCCATTTTCATCAAGTACATGGTATGCACTCCACCCTGGTTCCCCATAATTGATCCAGAATGCCTCCCCTTTGACATGTAGGGGAAGATCATCGTCAGTACACAGGTGGATTGTCTCCCACTGGTTGGCAGTAAAATCTACATGCAGAGTTGTCATTGCATCTGTGAGGGGGCTGGTAGGTTTAATTGTTAGGTGGGTCTCCCCTCCTGGCTCTTTGGTTTTGTCGCTGATGATATTCCTGCTGAGCTATAATTTGCAGGTTTTCTTTGTCGCATGTGCTAGCTCCTCCATGTATAGCAAATAGGCTGCACAAGTTCTCTTCTACTGTGGGAACAACTGGTTGTCTGTTTTCCACGTTCCTGAGGATTTCTCTCAGCACCAACTCTGTGCTGTCGATCTCCTGCCCAATCGCTGTGGCTTCATCTGTGTTCTCATGCAAGCTAAGGGTGATTGCTCTTTGCTGTTCAAGATGTCTAAGTGTGTGTTCCAGGCAGCTGATCAAGAAGAGGTCAGCCATGTCTAGTTGAGACAAGATGTAAAGGAAGCCTGTGCAATGGGGTGAGGTTTCCAGGGTGACTATTTTATTTGTGGCTGATGACAATGTCATTGAGGTAAACTCTGGTGCAGTACCTGAGGATCTCAAGCATAGTGCATAGTAACATGAGCCAAAGGTGCCAACAAACACAGGCAACAATGGCAAGTGGATCCACCTTGTTTTATGCACATTCCACTTCAATTCGAAACTCTTCCTGTAGCCTTGTGACTTCCAGGAGAAGGTCGAAGATACACATGAGAATGCAAACCTCAAGGTGGGGATTTTGGTTGTCTTGGAGCATTCTTCCTAACACATTGACGGTATGGGCAATCTGACTGATTCTCTCTTCTAGTTCTGCTCAGCATTCAAGCAGACCAACAGCAGTAGCAACCAGGTCAAGACCTTCACGTTCCAGTGTTTCTTCAATGGCCATTGCTTGGCAATCAATTTTAAGAAAGCTTCAGCTTATGCTATGCCATGCATGGGGCATTGACATTGAACACAAGACAAACTTGAAGTCAACAAAGACACAAAGTCACAAGTTAACTTGAGACAGAGGGGAGGAGGTGATGAGTAAGTGGTGAGTTATGTTGTTGTTTGTGTTGCTCAAACAACCACGTGACTAGTGTTTACAAGTCCAGTCCATAGGACTGGAAAAAGACTGAAAACTGGACCCAACCCAACTGCAAAAGACTGGACTTTCAGTTGCAGTTGCCCTGATTCTTGGTATTACCAGTTGCCAGTTGCCCTAATTGGTAGAAAAACAAAAACTGAAAAAGACCAGTTGCAACTAATTGCAACTGGTCTTTTGTTCAGTTCTGATAGATGCACATAGGACACTACAAAATGTGTAACTACACTTGAAAAGACCTCAAATACCATGTTAGGTCACTTGAGTGTAAGTATTAATGTTCCAAAAAACAACAATGAGAGTTCATCTTGTGGCTAAAGAGGAGAGGTTAGCTTGGGATAAGGATGGCAATATGACCACATCCCCTTTTGCATAGTCAATAGTATTTTTCCTATGTGTGAGACTGGTCCAGGCTGTGAAAAGACCAGTTGTAACCAGTTTCCAACTGGTCCTATGAAAACTGGTTGCAACTGGTCTTTTTAGGCAACTGGACTGCAAGAGACCAGTCCTTTGCAGTCCAGTCTGGTTGCCAATGCTTTTTGAAGTTGATGCAACCAGTTGCAGTTGCAGTTGCCAGATTTTTGGCCAAAAAACTGGACCAGACTGGACTTTAACACACTACATTTGCACACCTCTGTGCATGCACTGCCTTGGCACCTGTTGACTCATACAATACGATAACTCCAGATGACTCTGTACTGGTAGCAGTGTCCTAGGGATGCCATGACTCATTTTAACTCACTATGAGTCACATCTTGATGTACTTATACTGCCTGGTACACTCAGAACAGACCCTAAGTCTGTTCTCTTGTAATCTCAAGCCAGTTAGCTGCTTCTCCTTTCACTTGTGAACCATCATTCCTCTGGTCAATTGCCAGACTTTGCTCACCCCTTGTAAGAGCACTAGTGTATGCTCAAAGGCAAGGGAAAGCTTTCTATCAGATGTCACAAGAGCACGCCTGCATGCAACAGGTATACAGACCTCCTACCCTTGTGTCCTCAGTCACCAGCTTCCCCTACACCCCCTCCATTGCCAGTGGAGGTACGCTCACTTGGTGGGCATGATAGTGGCGTAGATTGTGCAGGGTGGATTTGTGTAGGGGTAGTAAAGCTCCTGTATTCTTTTTCCTCTTCTTTGAGTAGCAGTAACACGTCACTGAGCAATTTATCTTTGTCTTCCTCAATACCACATATGAGGTTATTTAAGGCAAATTTGAAGAATTGGGATTGATTGTCGTTTGCTGCATTTCTGATGAGTTGCACAACTGTGTTGATTAGTTGCCGCTTCTCGTTCACACTTCTTTTGGTGCTATCTTGCAACCTATGTATTTCTGCAGCAACAAGGATCAAGTACCTTAGTCTAGCGTCATCCAGTTTAAGAGACTTTAACTTGTGTTAAGGTTCAGTAGGACCTTGATAAGTCTTGATGAGACTTCATGTTCAAGTATCAAGTGATGCTGACTAAGCTCACACTTGTGCTCACGACAAGTTGACTTGGCTATGCTCGAAATGAGTTCTTGTGACAAGAGGAAGTGGGGCTTAGATAAGATCAAAAAGATCCTAAGTCACACAAGTAGAGAGCAGGTGATGTGGTACTGATTGAGATGAGATCAAGTTGAAGTCTGGGGATTTAGCTACCCAGATCAATGGCCTATTTATGTAGTCCTAACTCATAATTGTAATGTGTCAAGTGGCCCACATTGTCAGCAAGACAAGGTGGGTTGATCAGTATTGTAATTGGTACAGTAAGCATGCACAGTCCTAAGTCCTTGGAGAAAACAGGGCAAGTGGGTGTTATGACTGGTATCACACCACATCACACTCCTGCCCATTCTGGCAATGCCTCCAGGCTGGAAGGAGCATGCCAGTGGCACCACTGATGGGGGATGGAATGTATGTAATACTGGCATAAAAATTTGACTCCCCTATACCCACAGGCCAGCCATGGCATCCAATGAATGTCACAGTTGTCCAACTCTTGGCAGAAAGCCATAGGAGATGCCAGTGTCACAGTGCAAATGCAAGATCCCACTCATCATCTGGCATTACCTTCCCAATGGCAGTTTTGAAGATTGGAGTGTCTCGGAACTCATTAGTGATTGACCTTGCTTGGCTACTTTTCCTCTGGGCCTCTAGGCTTCTATCATCCCTTTATTTCAATTGCTTTCTTCCATTGTATGCTCTCTTCCACTATTATAATTGCTGCAGGTGGAAAGATAGTCCCATTGCATGTTTGGAATATGTTACAGCAATAAATTAGATGATGTACATCACTGTTCAATTGAAAATGTCCAGCTCAGGCTCACTGGCATGTTCCATTGTATGCTTTGTCTTTAACATTTTCATCCGTGCCTTCAGTGGACCCTTGCCTGTGACCCTGGGCTTCATGATAAGGATGTTGCTTTCATCCATCACCTTGGCTGCAACTTCTGAGTCCTGACCTAACGAAGTTATGAAAATCATAGAAGATAACCTATCATAATGGATGAACATAGTGATAGATACATGGTAATTGAAGCAAAGCCACAAAGGAGAACCCCATGATGGCTGGCAAGACAAGTCACAACTGTAGTGCTACTGAATCATATCCCAGTCCTCTTTGAGCTCCTCCTCATCTTCTTCTATCTCTGGAAGGACCATAACTGCCTTGCCATCATTATCTTTCATATATCCCATCAAGCTCCATGCTCCAACACACATAAGAGCATGCATTGATTGAACTGAAAGGCAACTATGTAGATGTGAAAGGAGAATCTGACCCTCGCCGAATACACATTTGACGTTAACAGAAGTAGCTGTGATCCATGAGTAGTCAGAATAATTATTATTGCCATAGAAGTTACACACCAGGAATTGAAAGATAATCCATGGCCATCCTAGAGAGTCATGGATAGATGTGCCACCTCTCAAACCACCATGTGAGAACATCTTTTACATATTCTGGATCTGTACTCAAGAACCAATCAAGCTCATCTCGAAGGTTGGAAGGCTTTGGCACAGCAAGGGTGGGAAGTTCATCAAACATGTTTTTCAAAGATGAGATTGTTGTTGTCTGTCTCACGTGTCAGCATTAGACATGTTGCAATGATATGATGAGGGTGCACTGCTCACCTTATCAACCAACTTTGGCTTGTCACCACTGGCAGGGAAAGACTTGTATGAATTGTCAAATATGTCATGGACCATCATATGAGCTGTCTTAATCCACTTAGCATCCCACCCAGCCTTCTTGAAGTATTCAAGTTTGTGATGAGGATGTAGAACTGGTGTGTAGATAAATTAGAATAGCTGTAGGTATTAATTGAATACAATATTACTCACTCATAGCAATTCTGTAGACATTGGATGTGTCTGTCCTGCTATAGTAGTGGTTCAGAGTCTTCTTTCTGATGTCAAGCACTGCCTTGATGGATACCAAAAATTGCCCATCCAGAGCATTTGTAGCCAGGACTTCATCAATACAATCCATAGCAGGAATGACAGTGGCAAGGTTTGGAATACCATCTCAAGAGAAAAACAGTGTAGCAGCTGTGAAAATCTAGGAAGGCACAAATTGAGACCAAATTATGTGATAGAATGGGTATTGCTTACCTTTAACACCATGCATAGCTGACGAGCAACCCCCCACTCCTTGTCATCCATCTCATATTGTCTCATTTTCATCTCATGGTCACCAGTGATATCATCAAGTGCCACTCAATATGAAAGGGCAAATGTGAGCATGTTGTAGGTTGAATTCCATTGGGTTGAGACGTCTCAAGGCATTATTGTTGGATTCACTTTCATTGTGCTAGATTTACTTTACATGTTACATGAGGCTAATGTGTTGTATATTGCTCTTTGGAGTGTCAGAACAACGCTCCAGAGGCTGTTTCCTTATTTGGTTAGTTAGATTAGCTTAGTCAGGTTCATATTTACTGCAGAGGAGCGCACTTTTACCTTAGTCTTATTCACTCCTCTGCAGGTTAGTAGTTTAGTATCTCACTCTTCAAATATAGTCTTATTCACTCCTCTGCAGTCCCCTTGGTCCTCTGTGACTCAAGGGCCCTTCTAATCTCGGAACACAACAGATGTGTGCAAAGCATCGGGTTCAACTTGCTTTGCCTGCAAATGCTGAAATGAGATCACCAAGTTCTTCTATCATGGTGTCATTATTTAAAGTGTTGTCACAGGTAATACTGAGAATCTGGACACAAGTGAGTATTGTCTCTAGCAAAAATATTATCATGCACTTACTTTGTCACTAATACCAAAATCTTCAAGAATCTTGGCAAATACAGCTGCCAGTTGAATCCTGGAATGGCTAGCAGCAACTTGAACAAGATCAAGTAACATTGAGGTGGGAACTCCATTTTCTTCAAAGTGGATGGTGACAGCAACATACACCTTGTGATTTGGCAATGTCCATGTGTCAGTGGCAAAGTTCAGTGCTCTGTCATGTTTCTGATAACCATTGTTATCACATTATTGTCTCCAGGTCTGATAAAATGTGCTCACCTGCAGAATTTTGGTAATCCTCTGGCAACACCAGAGAAAGACCTTTCTGACATCATGGGAGACAGTTTCAGGTGATGATATGTAATAGTCTGGTCGACCTGTCTTCATCAAACACTGAAACCCACAATCTTTTACAATCTGGAAAGGGCACATACTTTCAGCTACCCATTGAACAATCTTGGCACTATAGAACACAACATGAAGGAGGCAAGCCATGAGGAGAACTTGATTAGGGTTCTTACTGTGATTCTGTTCTTGTATGTTGACAATGTGAGTACATCACCTCTCCCTTTCCCACTCTCTCAAATGCAGTGGTGATTGATCCATCTTTGCGATCAGATTTTGCAAGCACAGCTCGAGTGGCATGGGCATCTTTTGCATTGCTGGCTGCATCAATAATTAACTCACTCCAGCAGATCTTTGCATGCTGCCTCAAGTTGCTTGTGGATGTCAAATCTGAGGTACCAAGATATCACCAGATGTATTGGCCATTCTTTCCCTTTCCCCTGCAGGGCTTGGCACTACATGTGAAAACATGGACACAATGATTGCCAATGTGTTCAATAGTGGGGATGGGTTTAAAGAAAGCATATATAGGTGCACTCCAGTCTTTCATGAGCCATTCTTAGTGTTTTAAGGTCCAGTCCTATGGACCAGAAAAAGACTGAGGACCAGACTGGACTGGACCACAAAAGGACTGGACCATCAGTTGCGGTTGCATCAATTTTCGAAAGTCTTCAGTTGCGGTCCTTCATCACAGCATCAAATATATCAACCGCACTAAAACCAGTTGAAACTGGTCAGGACCAGGACTGCTACTATATTTGAGGATCAAGATACATTGTATAGCAAGAGAAAAAAAAAACGTAATATAGGTGGTTGGAATTTAGTGCAACATGATGTCCGAAAACTGCGACAGCAACTCAATCCCCCATAAGCCCCCATCACCATGTCACTATGCCTCCCAAAGTCAAACACACTAAGCCAGCACTCAAAAATGCTCCCAAGGGTCGACCTGCAAAGGCACCTCATGGCCAAGGTTTGACCAGCCACAAACTGCAGATACATGATGATAGCGAGAGCTCTGAGTCATCTGACAAGAGCACCAAATGGCCACAAAAATGACAAAGGCAGAAGGGGAAGGGGAAGAGGCCTGTCCCCATTCCAGCGGAGTCAGTTGAGGAGCATAGCAGTGAAGAGTCAGATGGGCCTGAACTCCTCAATGTTGACACACTGGAGCCTGAAAATGATGCAGGACATGAGCATGTTTGGGTATGTTCATTACATATAAGGCTGCATGTACTCATTGATGGACCACAACAGGAAAGTGATCTCAAAGAGAAACACCAGGTGAAAATTGGTGAAGAGCTTGCCACAAAGGGTGAAATGACAAAGGACTTGGATCTGATGTTTTTGAAGAGGGTGAAGGTAAACTTTTGAAAGAATGGCAAAGAAACATTGGTGAAAGGTTGCTGGTGCATAACTTGCAAGTAAGTCTCTGTTCAATATTGCAAAGTAATGGTATGCTTACTCTTTGACAGGAGTGATGCAAATTATATTGAAACGGCTGGGCTCTGGAAGTGTTTTTTGACAGGCGGTAATTCAACCTTACGCCAACACTGTCAGAGGCATTATCAACTATACAAAGAGAAATGTAATGAAGCTGGCATACCTGTCAATCATCACGCAATCCCTCCAAAGATCGCACAAGCACTAGCAGAGGAAAAGAAGGAGATGTTGCAGACAAAGTTAGACAATGCATTCCTTGTTCACCCAGAAGTCTTCACATGAGAGGCAGTATTGCATGCTGTTGCCCAGTTTGTGGCATGCGACGACCAGGTAAGCACAATGTCAAATATTAGTGGGCAATACTTACCAGCACACTCCCTTGCTTCTTGTCCTCGGCTCCAGGCTTTTGCTGTTGCAAATAACAAGTTGTTCAGGAATTGTCTTGTGTTGATGAGGCCAAAAACAAAGTCATCTGATATACCTAGTAGTCACAATGTCAGTGTTTACATCCACAATGAATGTGTGAAGTGGTTGAAGCAATTGTGGGAAGAAATAATGGTTAGTATGAGAGCTTGTATTATTGCAAAGGATTCGGAATACTAACTGAGTATCACCATCACTCAGGCCGCTCCCAGTAAGATCTCAATGACTGTGGATGGCTGGTCAGCAGATAATACAAAGGTGGCATTCTTGGGGATGATGGCACACTGGATTGAGGTGAAAGAAGAGAAATGGAGGTTATGATCTGAAGTTGTTGCATTTCAAGGTATCTCAGGGGCTCATGATGGTGACAACTTGGGTCGCTATTTCATGGGTCTGTGTGACCGTGTGGGAATCTGCCCAGGCCAGAAGACTTGGAATGAATCAAAAGTTTGTCAATTGATGAGCTCATTTGATACTGATCTTGTTATGCTCAGCCTTGGGCATTCTAAGCAACTTGCTTATTGGTGACTTGGTTCAGCCCAAGTCCTGCTTTGTGGTAGTGCTGCGTGCACTGTGGACGTTTGAATAAGGTTCTTCTCTTGTTTACAATGGCACAAGACATAGGCCAACAGGGGTGCACTGATGCACAAGTGGCGCAAGCACAGTGGAGTGCACAAGTGCAGGGGGGTTCAAGACCAAGGGTTCCCTGAATACAAGGGAGGAGAAAGAGTGATAGAGCAATGAGGGGAGTGTACTGGTGGTCCTTGAAGGTCTGTTCTGGTTCGTTCTAACCTTGGGGTGCCTCCCACTGCAGGGATTCCAAGGGTCAAGTAGGCTGGATTGTTAAGGGTTCTTCTGTAGGCTGAAAGCCAAGAGGTCGAGTCTGAGTCTTACATGTCAGAAATATGTACTACTTATAGTAAACTAGTCAGGCCCCTATCAAGAGGGATGCATAAGTGTCAGGGCATAGGGCCCATGTTGTCATAAGGGTCCAGAGCACATGCCATAAGGGTGTGGCAGCATTCTAGTTCACTCTGATGGACACACGTACAGTATGATGTCAAGGGTCAGTCCAGATGTCCAATCAGCTAAGAGTTTGTTTATTGTAAGGATGCATGGCTTGCATCCACACCAGAACACACCTGCACTACACCCTAGGACCTAGGGAACATGCCTTCAGTGTGCTGTGATGTGCCGATGTGATGTGCTGCACACCTGCACCTGCAGGTGCCATGTGGGTACCACAACCATGCGCTCGTAGCATGAGGCTAGGAGCTCCTTCCTAATCAGTCCAAATCAATGTCCATACCAATGTCTGTATCGTAGCCAGTCTGCATTCAATGTAGGGCCTCCTAGTGAGGTCCTGATTCCATCCTTGTCTTGTCAGGTAACCAGCCACAAGTCCCAGAGACTGTGTGATGGCTGGGTCAGTGTGCAAAGGCAGCGCGATTGTAACAGATCTCACGACCTTGTTCAGCTCCATGCTGTTACATTGGATAATGCATCAATCAATGGAAAGATTTGCCAGACAGTCCAACAGCTTCATGAGTCCCAAGGCCTCCCAGTTTGGAATGTGCATGAAAACCAACTGATGTAAGTACTCCTCTTGCATGATTTGGGACAGTTATTCAGTCTATTTAGGTGCCTCGGACATGTTGTCAACCTCGGAATGATCGACATGATGGGACATATCATGAAAATAGTGGCTGTGGAAACAGCAACAGCCATCTGGGAATATGATCCCAATCTGCCCAGCAACCGAGTCCTAGGAGGATCCCTTGATGTTATTGCTGCCATTCGCACTCTTGCCATCAAGATCCAATGCTCAGGACAATGCATTGAATACTTTGAAAAACTTCAAATCAAAACTGGTATCACCACACCCTTTGTAATCCCACTTCACAGCAATGTCCGATGGGGATCTGTGTATAAAATGCTCAACTGTGCCTATCGTGTTCAACAGGCTATTAAACTGTTCATTGCTGCAGCTGATGAATTGTATGGAGTGATAACTGTTGTCCATTGTGACGGCCGAGTCATCAAGAAAATCCTATGGTCAGCATTCAAGATTGCTGATGCAGACTGGGTCAGGGTCCTTGATGTGAAGTCCATTCTTGAGGACTCTAATTGGATTCAGCAACAGTTCTCTTCTAAACACCAACCCACATTATGGTGTGTGCTCCCTGCAATTGAAGAACTTCAAATAGCATGGGGGCAAAACATGACAATCCTCAATATGCTATCTATAAGGACGCGATCAATGATGGCCTCGCAAAACTCAACAAATATTATTCTCGGTTTGACAAGAAACCAAGCTATATACTGGCCCTGGTCCTTCATCCGTATTATAAGCTTAGCTACATCGCACACACATGGGGTGGTGAAGAGGAGGCAGCAGAAATTGCTGCCGGCAACCTCCATGCCAAGAACTGGCAGGCCTCAGTGAGGCATGAAAGGTCCTCCTCAAAAATATGGTGTGTTTGCAGCTCTTCACATAAGAATCATGCAACTGATCCAAATTAGATGGCAAAATATTGGGAAAATTGCCCTGCACTATCAATGGTGACATCAGCAGTACCTGACCCCCCAACATCAGGATATTGCCTGACAGGCTTTGATCAATATCATTGGACCCTGGTTGCATGTGGCGAGGAGGGGTGGGTTGCAGAATTGGGGCGCTACCTTGGCGATCTGCCACAAGACACAACGCCAGACATGGACATTGTCAAGTATTGGCAGGACAATCACCGAATTTATCCAACCCTCAGACAGATGGCCCTTGACTTCCTCCCCTGTCAAGCCTCTTCTGTCCCATGCGAATGTCTCTTCTCAGCCACCAAACAGGTTGCAACAGATCAGCATGCAAGACTTGGGGCATATTGATTCAAGGAGCTTCAACTTATGAAGTTTGCTTGGTGTCATGGTGTCATTGATATAGCAGCATGGAACTCAGGTGAGATTGAACAAGTGGATATCAAAGAATACAAGGACTTCCTTCTTGCCAATGAATTAGTAGTAGATTACTTTTGAAGGTTTTTGTAGTTTACAACACTATGCTGTCTATAAAACCAGTTGCAACAGCACGCACCGCCACATCTTATCCTCATGTCGTACTTATGGGTGTTGCCACCAACAAACAGTTAACATCCTTAGCTTATATCCAGCTTTTTGATGAAATTGAATAATGAGACTGACTCTTGAGCTTAAAAATGTATTGGTGGCACATGACAATAACAGGTGCGCTTACTCGCATCAGTTCAGTTCACGCACTTCCCTTTTTTCACCCACCCTTTTTTTTTTGCCCCGGCTGCTCACATCATCTAGGTGTTGACATGCAGATGAACATGCACTTACAAATGGTCAAGACAACAATGGAACAGTGGTCCCATATCGCTCGACTCATTGTCTCTTCATGGCAACAATATCTGCTACTTTGTTATCCCAGACTCACTCCCGCTTTCCACGCTCCTGATGGATGTCACCTCCAAGCCAAAGTAAGAGGGATGATGCTCATGGTTGAGGACTTGACGACACACAACCCCCTCCCCCACTCACATCCATCTCCCCTCTGTGGTCCTCCCTGCGCCAGCACATCCATCACCCCATCTCTGCCTCTGCCACAGACACGCCCATGCCCTCCTCTGCGTCATCTCAGACTGCCCTGCCCCTGCCCCACCCCCATCGCCCTGTCTCTGCCACAGACACACCCACGCCCTCCTTTGCATCATCTCAGACAGCCC
>QLOS01011687.1:0-11166 GCA_003313725.1 Russula sp. MG48
CGAGGATCGGCGATGGAATAAGGCCTATGGTTTGGCCCGAGAGAAAATGGGGAACATCCAGCCTGGTCCGTCTTCGCGCTGCTCGTCCTCCCTGTTGTTCTTGGCTGATGGAATGTGTGTCTATGATGTAGTCCATGCGAAGGACCAATCGCCCGTGCATCACATCCTGCGCGTCTTTGACTTGTAAGTGGCATTATCCGCGGCCCCCTGAGCTGTCTAGACGTGCCAATACGCGTGTTGTCTAGGTCGTATGAGTATGGTCCGTGCGTCGGTGTGACGCGACTAGAGCGGTGGGAGCGAGCAGCTGCCCTTGGGCTCAAACCTCCACCAGAGGAAAGTCCCGCTAGACTCTGAGTTATTCCGAACTCGTCCGCTTATTACGCGTCTGTCCACAGGTCCGAGAAATTCTTATGACCAAGGAAGGTAGTGAGGACCCGCGGTTGGTACAAAATGTTCTCTACGATGAGGTTTAGCACCGCCGGTTCGCCTTTCTCGGTGATGGGTAATCGGGACCCTTGCTGTTGCTCATTTGGGCTACTCGTTATCCGCCTGTCATAACCCTCCCCTGATGCATGATGATCCGTGTATTCTTCCCTGCTCCATCTAGTCATACTGTAATTGTATGCGATACTTCGTCTTCTCGGCATCTTGCCAGCACGTGAGAACCCTGTGTTTTGTTTAGGATATGGGCGTCGGTGTCGATTAGTGGGCGCTTGATTTTAATTTGCCTGCTTTGAACAAGGAAAATACTCTTCTCATGCCCGACTTCCCTCAGAGCGCTGTAAGGTGGGCACGCCCGTTGCGCTCAGAATGAGCACTTCGGGGCCCCCGCAACACCGATCCGAGCCAATCTTGGAGTGTCCGCTTGCCTCCCACCTCACCAAAGTCGTCAACGTGCCAATCTCCTCCCCTCCTGAAGACTCATCTGAACCCCTCCGCAGCTCGGCGGCAGTCGTACTTTCCTAACGCCTTGGTGCCCTGCTTTTACGTTTAGACTGCTCAGTTCGAAGTCTCAATCTACCGAACTCGGTCCACCTGCCCCGTCACTACAAATCCCCTTTATTCTGGAATTAGTTGCAACTGCTATGTACATGACAGAACCGTTTATTTGACACCCTGTACCCCTCCCCTTGATGTATGGTTGGGCGGCGACCACTCAGTTCCCCATTCCTGACCCCCATTTAGTGGCGTTCGTCGTCCCCGGGCCTTGCCACGCGGACAATATCACTAGCGTGTCCTACCCTAAAGACACTTACCACTCCTGGACAGGTAGGGAATCTTGATAAATTAGAGACGGACGCATAGGTATATAACCCCCCAGAAGGGCCTCCTTGGGGGCCAGCTACCATCAGGGGCCTTCATTTCTGGAACTCTTGTGTGTGGTTTGGATTTTCTTTGTTCGAACCCCTTGCCTGGCTTCCCAATAACAAACCAAGCTACCACCGTCGTTCGTCTCGAAGTCTCACATGGAGGATCCAATTGATCTTTGTTTTCAGCACCTTTGCGCCGTGTTTGTCGACACGCTTTGGGTATTCTTCCCTTGGCAGTCACCTCTCTGGATCTTCTCGTCTTCTTCCCCTCCCCATTTCTCAGACTCACTCATGCGTCAACTTCCACGCTACAGCGCATGCAGGTGTGACCTTTGTAGTACGTGAGTTACGCGCAGGTGAGGAAAAGAAGGAAACTGAGGAGGCAAGGGGAGAGGGGGGCGGTCACTGAGGCAAGACAACCAGGGAGAGTTGACGAACGAAGATGCGAGAGAAATTCTGAACAGAGGCTCAAGGAAGCTCCGGCACGAAGACCTTCCTGACGTATGACGGCGCGGCGGCTCGGTTTAACGTCAACAGGTTGAGCGAGCAAGAACAGGCGAAGGAAACTTCAAGGGAGGGTCTGGGAGGTTTTCATACTCGCCAGTGAGTCTCTATTCTACCGGCGATATGCTAACATCTAATCTGTCCATCAGCTAAGAGCAGGGATAATTATGGCGGCACGAAACAAAACCAAAGAGGTCCGAATGTAACTAAGGAATGGCGAGATTGAGGGACTGAATGGCCGTGGGTTTGGCCGAAATTCAGAGAGAGAAGGGGTATGATGTGCTAACGAATGGCATGGTGACTGTCAGGTGATGGGGTAGTAGCACGTCGGTGAACGACAGGTAAATTGTGTAAAGTAGATCGTGACTTATCAAGACTGAATATTTAGCACGTAGAAGATATATGAAGGGGGATGTTAGACTGGAGCGTACGATATCGACAGAGCTAAAGTGGTCCAGAGGAGGGAGATTGGCGCGTAGGTCGCTTGGTAGAGATAAGTAAGGAACCGAGTCGGCGTCACGGTCGCGGGCGCTCCGAGGTGCTCATTCCGAGGTGTCAGTGTCAGTGATATAATAAACGGCGCAAGAAGAAGGTCCGTCCGGTCATGACTGAGAGACGTCTATGAAAGTAGCTTGAATCACCATATATATCACTCTACCTTTGTCTTCTTTTCACCATCCATTCTTCTCCGTTATCATCTATCATGTCCTCAGACGTGTCTCATGTTGACGTGCTCATCTTAGGGGCAGGACCAGCAGGGGTTATGTGCGCAAATGCACTCGTTCGCGCTGGGGTCAATGTCCGGATCATAGACAGACGGTGAGCATCATTACATCCCCACAATCCTTGTCTCCTCACCGTGGTAGGCCATCCAAGGTCATTGCCGGGCAAGCAGACGGCATTCAACCCCGGACCATTGAGGTCTTTCAGGTGAGTTATACATTCTCCGCAACCTTGGAAATTAGGAATATTTGACCTCATACGGCGGGATGCCGCGTCGTCGCAGAGCTATGGCCTTGCTGACCGGCTTCTGAGCCAAGCGGCGCACATGATCATGGCTGTTAGTTGAAACTTTAATCACACACCTTCTCGCTTAAACCCATGACTCTCAGGCTTTCTACAATCCGGGCCCAAACGGAATCGAGGTCTGAACTTATGTCCCGCTATTTGTGTCACGACTCACTGCTGCCCGCATCAGTGCATAGGACGCGTACCCGATGTAACAGCACCTACCGCGCGCTATCCATTTGAGGTTACCTTGCACCAAGGGGAGATAGAGAGCATATTCTTGGATTCCATGAAAAAGGAAGGTCTCCAAGTCGAACGTCCGACAGTTCCTGTCGCTCTCGAACTCTCTGAAGATCCAGCAGAGCTCGCTGATCCACACGCACACCCCATCAAGGCACGGAATTATCCGATCAATCGTATTATCCCCGGAAGGAACTGATTGGTACACACCCATATAGGTCGTATTAAAGCATTTGGCCAAGGAATCAGAGGATGAAACGGAAACCGTGCACGCAAAATTTGTCGTCGGCACTGATGGCGCACATTCATGGGTTCGGAAGGCCCTTGGCATCTGCATGGATGGCGAACAGACCGGTGCGCATACCACAATTAGTCCCCCTGGCTGGCGCTTCTGATGCGTCAAAGACTTTTTTTGGGGAGTAATAGATATCATCCCCTCAGAGAAGACCGACTTTCCGGACACGCGGAATAAGTCGGCGATCCACTCTACAAATGGCTCTTGCATGGTTATTCCGCGAGAGGGAGACAAGATTCGGGTATACATCCAACTCTCTGATACCGATGTGGTCGACCCCGAGACAGGTCGCATCAACCTCTGCCGCTACGGCCCCGAGCGGTTGCTGGAGGTTGCCAAGAAGACGTTCAGGCCATACACGATAGACGCGGTGCCTGACAAGATCGAGTGGTGGACGATCTATCAGAGTAAGAACTCCCTTTTCGATACCCCAAATTCCGTGATGTAGTTTTGCAACTAGTCGGGCAGCGAGTTGCCTCGAAGTTCACCGCACATGAACGAGTTTTCATCGCTGGGGATGCTTGCCATACACATTCTCCTAAGGCTGGCCAGGGTATGAATGCCAGCATGAATGACACACATAACCTTGGTTCGCGCCCGGAATTTCTCTCTGCCTTATTCGTCACGGCTAATCATACCCTGTCCTTGATAGCATGGAAATTGGTGCATGTTCTACGCGGCTGGGCAGATATCTCGCTTCTGAAGACGGTGAGGCTACATCCTATTCTACTCTTCGTTTCCTGAGACCTGCTTCTTAGTACGAGTTTGAGCGTCGGACATACGCCCAGGATTTGATCGCCTTTGACAAGAGATTTTCTGCATTGTTCTCGGAGAAGTTTCGTGCGGACGGCGAAGGACATGGTCCCACACACGATGAATTCATCGGGTCTGCTTTCCCCCGTTCCTCGCAATGACCTACCTTCTCGTCTGACGTTATTCTCTCTCCCACAATATAGAGCATTCCAAAATTATGGCAACTTTTCATCTGGGGTGGGAGTTCACTACGCGCCGTCCGCGGTAACCGAGACGACATATCAGGGCACCGCGGCGAATGTTATCATCGGGCAACGGCTGCTCCCACACGTACTCGTCCGTGCAGCCGACGCGCGCGAGGTCAACATCCAAGATCTTGCGCCGTCCGATACCCGCTTCAAACTTTTCGTATTCCCCGGCGAGCACACCCAAGAGGTCGCCGCGTACCTGAATCGACCTGAGTGCTTCTTCCACAAGCGCCGAGACGCGTTCGACATCATCACGGTCCTGCAGGGCAGCAAAAATACGGTGAATTATCTACAAGCACCCCCGGTGCTGCGGCCGCACTGGAGCAAGTGAGTCGTTGCTGAACCGGCTTTGGATGTCCCAAGTTAACGCACGGGGCTTCGGGACGTAATAGGGTTCTACTCGATGACACGGATGTTACTGGGACTCGTGGTGGTCAGATCCACGAACGATATGGTATCAGCCGCACCGCTGGTGCGTTCGTCGTCGTACGTCCGGACGGATATATTGGCACGGTTGCGCCACTGGACGAACTTACTGCGCTCGACACTTACTTTGCGGGATTCATGTTGTCTTTCTGATGTCCGTCCGTCGCTCCGCATACCACTCATGTACTTCGGACCAGGGAGGGGAAGAAGGGAGGTGATTGCAAGAGGGATGGTGGATGTGCAGATGTTCCATAATCAAACATGTATTATACCATCAGTGAATAAGTACAAACAGCCAAGAACCGTCGCCTGAAATCAGTTAGTACAATACGTGTATGTATGTACAAAGAATGTCAACCCAATAAGACCAGGAGACCACCTCGGACACAAGGGACGGACTTAGTTCGTCCCGTAGCGCCGCTACCGTAGTCCGCAACTCTTTGACTTCCCATTTGTGCGCCTCTGCGTCCGACCCGACCGCCCTTCGGAAACCCTAACCGTCATGGGCGCATCCCTAAGCAACGCACAGGCCTTTCCCCGCTTCCTCAAGTGCCGCTTCTTCGAGCCTTTACTACCCGGCAGCGCAAACCTTGCGTCCACACCCAAGGCGAGCGCATTCGCCGGCTGGATCCTCGCCCCGCTGGAGAGATCTCCAATCTGGAGCTGCGAGTCGGCCAACTTGGACCAACGCTCGCGCATCGCTTCGATCTCTCTGTTGCGCTTCTTGAGCTCTGTGACGTGCGGAACGCGGAGCGGGTTGCAAAGATGAACGTGTGCCCGCTGCAGATCCGCCATTGTCTGCCCGTTCGCAGCTTCTCGTTGTTGTTGTTGGACGCAGTTTGCAGTCCTAACGCCCGGGAGGGAAGAGATATGGGTTCAGAAAAAAAAATTGGGGGGAGTGGCATAAACCCAGGTCAGTTTGGCCCTGGCAGCAGCGGCCTCGCGCTCCGCCAGATCAGCAGTCTCCTTCGCCGAGCCGTGCGTCGCGCGCTCTTTAGTTGAGCATGGAGAGCAGACATCTGGCTAAGACCCCTGCATCTGCAGATCAGAGTCCATGTAGGGAACAACCTGGCGTGACAGCAAAGCCGTGAGATATGGCATGGAGTTGCGAGTTGATGTACTGAAGGGTCGATGTTGAGGATATCGATGAAGCAGTGGTGACAGATGAGGTATCAGTGTGCGGTGATAGACTTGGGGACAGCGCCCAGTGGACAGAATTTTTGGGTGCTGGTGTTGTCGCAGGCCATGAAATGAAGAGACAAAGAAACGCAACTCGACTGAGCCCTCACACCCAATTTATTTATTCGAGGGACCTCAATTGTCCAGTCTTCCCGCGTGCGGCTACCCGAATCCCAGTCGGTGGGTCCTAAAATACGTGTATCTCGCCTTCTACCAACTCGAGGCTTGATGTGCGCTTCCTGGCTCAGCGTGGCCGTGAGAATGTCCACTTAACGCTCCGACCCACGAGGCGTCCTTGCTCTGTCATTCTGACAACAACTACAACTGCAAAGTCAAACTATGCAATCCGAGCCGTTCTCATTCAGGGAGACCATCCACGCAACCATCCCTGGGTCCTCTACTAGGAGCAGCCAGCCAGTCTGTCAGTATTTACATCTATTTAGCGTTACTTCATCTCATCAATCTGCCCTACGAAGCTGATATCCTCAATCCCGCCTCATCGGAGCCGATCGGTGGAGGTGGAGCCCTCGCGATGACCTCGATCGAGACTTCTCTCGCCGTTCTGAAGGAGGCAACCGCTCTGGCAGAGAAGATCCCCTACTTTTCTCCAATCGCGGGTCTCCTACTGCAGGCAATCACCATGCGAGATGTGAGTATCGCCACTACTCTCCAAATCATCTTCCAGGCTAACCAATTTGTCAACAGGAAGTGAAGCTACACAAAGAAGAGTGGGATATAGTGATGCGCAAACTCATCAGAGTTGCCGGCCGTGTGGTCGATGTTGGACAACGCTGCGAGAGACATAATCTGGAAGAAAGAAATCTCCCCCCTGAGCTGCGTCGTATACTGCAGACTCTTCAGACGTATGTCAAGCTCTCTCGATATTCTATCGTTAGCTGACCATGCTTAAGCGAACTTGCTGGGATTGAGGGTGCGCTCAAGCAGTGCACTGAAGTTGGACGTGTCAAAAAGATCATTCTCCGCAAAGAGTTGCTCAAAAAGATCAGGCATTATGATATCGAGTTATCGAATGTGCTTCAAACTTTTCAGGTCCGTTGCACACTTGTTATGCATGTCACTTGCTGTAACTCATGTAAAGCTCGACCTCACTTTGGATGTGCGTTTTGCGCAACTCGTTGAACGACACCAGGCATGCGTCCTACTCATCACGAATAACGTTCAATTGACATTCTCGATAGATGTCGCCCAGTTCCCCGCTGCAGCCACGTTCACCTCAAGTATTTTTTGGACGTGGCGCTGAACTGGAAGAAATCATTCACATCATTTTCACTAATATCAGCTCTCATCCTGCTCGCATCGCGATACTAGGACCCGGCGGTTATGGCAAAACAACTCTTGCCAATGCAGTACTCACTCATCCCCGCATTCAAGACCACTTTGACGGTGCTAGATATTTCATCCCCTGTGAATCCATCTTCTCATCCGGTGCTCTCCTTGTTGAGATTGCAAAGTGTCTTGGTGTCTTGAATGAGGGCTTGGATGCCTCATGGTCCTGCATATATGCAATATTAAATGAAAAGGAGAGCATCATCTGTCTTGATAACTTTGAGGCACCTTGGGACCAGGATGGTGACATGCGATATGCTGTAGAGGAGTTGCTATCCAGAATCACTGAGATTCACCTTGTCACCCTGCTTATCACAATGCGGGGCATAGTGCGGCCAGCTCAGACCCATTGGACAAAACCATGGCTAGCTCCATTAAAGACTCTTAGCCATGATGCTGCTAGAGAGATCTGGGAGGAGATTGCAGATAATTATGATGATTCTGCAGAGGAACTTATTAAAACTGTGGACTGTGTTCCTCTTGCAGTTAACTTGTTGGCTCATCTTGCACAGGCAACATCACCTATATTGTTGCTAACAGAGTGGAATGAAAAGCAGACAGGTCTTGTTCAAATGGGTCAGACACATAAGTTGTCAAATCTTGAATACTCCATCCAGCTATCCATTGATAGTAGAAGGATGAAAGCCAATCCTTCTGCCAAGGATCTACTTGGAGTTCTTAGCTTTCTACCAGATGGGATACACATAAAGCAGTTGGATAAATTCAAAGGGATTCTACTTGACATGGATATTTACTTGAGCCTGCAAGTTCTTCAGCAGTGTAGCATGACTAGGGAGATTGGGAAGAGATATCAAACCCATCCAATCATTCGTTGCTTCTGCAACCATCATAATTTTATATCAAAGAAGCATAAAGACTCACTTATAAACTTCTACATCAACCTTGCTTCTTCTAACTTATCTTATGCTCAGCCTAATGAGCATGCTGAGATGGTGGTAGAAGTAAATAATACAAAGGCCATTCTATTTCACCTTTTGGAGTTAAACTATGAGGATGATACAAAGCTTGTTGATGCCATCCTGATGTTTACAAAGTTTCATTCCAGCATTGGAGATCACTCAGACAAATTAATAAGTGACACTGCTCAATTCCTACAGAAAAAGGACAATGTCACACCATTATTAATAAGGTGTCTTCAGAGCTGGGGAAAACTATTTTATTATTCAGGTGACTGGATAAGGGCAAGAAATAAAGTGCAAGAAGCAGAAGAGCTGTGCTCATCAAGTTTAGAGAATCATAATAGCTCTTTACATGCAGACATCTTCTGGGATCTTGGTGAATTGCATCTATCACTAAATGCACTAGAAGATGCAAAAGCCCTATATGAAAAGGCCTTAGCAATTCATGAGATTGCCAACAATAATGGGGGCCAAGGAAATGATTGCCATGGACTTGGAGAGATCTATGCTAGGCTAGGCAAGCTAAATGAGGCAGAATTCTCATTTTCTAAGGCCTTGAAATTTCATATGAGTGCAAATGATATCTCATGGCAAGGAAATGATTACAATAAGCTTGGATGGGTCTATTTAGGGCTAGATGAGCCAGATAAGGCCAAAACCTCATATTACAAGGCCTTAGACCTTCACAAGAGGGCCAATGATAATTTATGTCAAGGAAATGATTACTATGGACTTGGACATGCCTATCTAGAGCTACATGAGCCCAATAAAGCTGAAGCCTCATTTAAAAAGGCCTTGGAATTTCACAAGCTTGCCAATAATGTCTTGGGTCAGGGAAATGATTACTGTGGACTTGGAAATGTTTATCTAAGTCTAGACAAGCCACATGAGGCTAAGCCCTCATTTGATAAGGCCTTGAACCTTCACAAGGTTGCTAATAGTGTGTTGGGTCAAGGAAATGATTTGCATGAGTTAGGCAAATTATACTTAAATATGTCACAGCTGGAAGATGCCAAGAAAATGTGTTACACTCCTTGTTCTTACTCCCTCCATACTCCTCGCTTCTCTCCATTCCCCGCAGGTAGTGACCCCTCGGCGCCTCGGACCCATGACTCCAGTACGATACGAACTCACGTGACGTGTTAGGAAGGCCATTCTCGCACCCACTAGCTATATAAGGTAGCCTAGACTGTGACTGCTTCTCTAGGCTTGTTCTCTTTGTACCAATACCGAGCTACGCTCTGGCCCTTGGTGGCTACTCGTATTCCCCTCTTATCTTGTGAATCCCCTGATCCTCAGGCCGATTGCCTGACTCCTGAACCCCTAGTACCGAACCCTTGACATAGGGTGGTACACGTAAGGGGACTGCCACTGCTCGCAGACTCAAGCCCGAGTCTTGCAGCGTCTGAGTCATTGCCTCTGACGCAGTGATCGACATCGACACGATACGCTCAGGGCTTGAGCGTAACACTAGAACAAGCCTCTGGACACCACGAACGACAGACGCTATACAGAGAGTCATGTGACTACCATCGATTGAAAGATACACATCACCCGATCCCAGATCCACGAGCGCTAAGAGATCGCGCCACGATAACGACCGATAGACCGAAAATGGCGACGGGAGTACTCCCCAGTGTCAACGATAGCCAACATGCACCAGTATCGCCCATAGCACGATTCCCACCAGGGTACGGACCTCCAGCGCCCAACCCACCGAACGCACCACCAAATGCGCCACCAGCACCCCAACTGCAAGAAGATCACCCACGATTAGAAGGTCGGGAACCCCCCACCTTCACAGGCGATCGATCGACCACAGACGCCTTCATCCACGACCTGAAACTCTACCAGTTTCTCAACTCAGATCACCCAATCATGACAAACCCCCGAACCAAGATAGCACACGCACTGACATACGTGCTAGGAACCGCGACCGCCGAATGGAGACGAGCCGAGGAAGAGTGGCTACTCTCCAACCCCGCACCAACACGCACTAACAACCTATGGGACGACTTTGAAGCCCACTTCACCCAAGACTGGCTCGACGTCAATGAGCCCTATCGCGCCGTCGCCGCACTCGACACCCTGACCATGAATGGCAACGACATCGATGAATACATCACCCGCTTTGCTGAATTAGCGCGCAAAGCACTCTACTATGAAGACGACCCAGCAGTACTCGAGAAGTTCAAGCGAGGACTCAGTTTGCGCCTCCTTGAAACCTGCATGAACTATGACCAACCCCGGACATGGACGGCCTGGAAGGACTCCAGCCGTCAGAGACAGGCTATAGCCACAGCCATGAAACCACACCTTCAAGCGCAATGGGAAGCACGACACCCACGTACCCCAACTCCCACAGCAGGCACAACGCCCCTGCCACTATCGACTAAACGACCCAACTCAGAACCGCTACGAGCAGCACAATGGCACGTAAGCCACCGCCAAACGCACAAGAACCAACAACGCACACAGAGAAGATGCTTCCTGTGTGACCAGCGAGGGCACATCCAACGCTACTGCCCAACGAAAATCGAGCAGCATACCCGACCCGAACCACCGACGCGACGACAAGTGCTTGAGCATCTCAAGAAGCTCAGCACGGAAGAACGCCATGAACTGGCGACACGATGGATCCAGATGACAAGCGCAACCCCGAGTCTACAGAAGACCGCCTTTGCACGCGCGATGTTCGATCGGGACGTCTTCCTACCTCGAATCAACTCCATTCGAATCCCCATTACCTATCAAACCGCGACCAAAGACGCGAAGATGCAAGCATTCCTAGACACGGGAGCCACCGAATGCTTCATCAGCTGGAACTTCATCGATCGACACAAACTAGGGACACGGCTCCTCCCAGTTCCCCAACACTTGAAGAATGCCGACGGCACGCCCAACGCTGGAGGCGACGTCACCCATTACACCGACTT
>QLOS01011688.1:0-11509 GCA_003313725.1 Russula sp. MG48
TCCCCTTCGCGGACTGCGGACCGTTTTCCCTTCTTGCTTACGACCTTATGCTTACCCCTACTCTGTACGTGACTCGACTTGACTCAGACCGCTTACTGTACGAATGACGCCTGTGGAGTGTGCGTGACTCATGTGGAGCGATGTGGCCATCGCTCCACTACTATACTTAGCTCCGGATCTTGGACTGACTTACTACCCTCGTTATGACTCAGGTAGTAGTTAGCACGTGCCTTCCTGTAGCTCCCTATATAAGGAGCCCCCTTTGCGCCAGTCAAGCCTTAAGCTTGACTTAGTTTCTTAATCGAGACCTGACCTTGCTTCGACTCTTGAGACTGCCACTTCAAGACGCTCCCACTGCCCTCTTGCCCCTATTCCGCCTTAGTGCTTGTTCAGCACTATCTTGCTTCACTCTCACGCCTTTCTAAGTTGGCTACAACAACTTAGCTTTGAACCTCGAAGTCACTAGCGCCCGTGACTTAGCCGTTCTACTCCGAAGAGTCTGTTTTACTCTTACGTCATCGAGACCACTGAAAGTGCCTCGCTCGGGACCACGTGCTCATTGCCCTCGCACGTGTTCGCTCTCGCCACACGCCTAGTTGCACAAGTCGTGCTCACGGCCCCTCGAGCCATAACAATGAGTCACACTTCCATGTACTTATATCGCCCAGTTCACCTAGGACAGACCTTAAGTCTGTTCTCTTGTAATCTCAGCCTGTGAACGGTCCCCCTCCTTCACTTGTGAACCCCAGCTCCTCTGGTCGATTACCAGACTTCACGTGCCCCTTGCAGAGCCCTAGCGTATGCTCAAAGGCAAGGGAAAGCTTAGCATCAGACGTCACAAGAGTACGCCTGCACGCGAGAGGTATACAGACCTCTTACCTTCGAGGCCTCAGTCACCAACGTCGCCTACGCCCCCTCCTTCGCCTGTGGAGGTACGCTCACTTGGTGGGCGTGACATTAGAACAGACTTATCCAGTCAACCAGAGGCCTCGGGCCTGAGTACCACCATGGATTCACCAGCAGACTCGAAGTTCAAACCATTCACGCTCGCTCTCTGTCCAGCAAACAACAAGGAAGACGACTTGCGAACCATCTTCCTACACGAAGGACTAGAATCAGCACACTGGGAAGGAGCGATCCCGTGGACAGGACACTATTACCTTGCCATCCTTCCTGGGCGATCAAAGGTCGGAGCATACCCAGTGCACCACGTAGCAGGTGCCTGGTACAAAGTCGCATATAACACCAAGACTGATACATACTACGCATACGCAAACGCGAAGACATGCTTCCCAGAACTAGGGGAACTACCAGCACCAGGAGACCTAAAGGACGACACCACTGCCTTCACCTCGGCTATAGGAGGGGCACTAGAGAGCGCAGCACAGCAACAAGTCAGGGACCCAAGTCCAATTGAAGAAGAACGAGACCCAGTGCAAGTTATGAGCACCCACACCATTGCCCCACCGCGTTTTGCCCTCGCAGTCGGCCAGACGTATGCAGACATTGCCAGAGTTAATCCATCTGCCCCAGCAGAACCCTGCATGGATCCACCCCAAGGGGGTGGCGGAGGACCACCACAAGGAGGAGGAGGACCGCCAGGAGGAGGAGGAGGACTGCCAGGAGGAGGAGGAGGCTATCCAGGAGGAGGACCACTCGGAGCAGGGCCACCAGGGGGAGAACCACCCGGATTCCCAGGATTTGACCTCGATGCCCCAGCTCCACAAGGTGCGGATGCGAAATTAGTTGGCCAACCCCCAGAACCCTTCAGAGGCGGTGACGGAGGATGAACAATTGCCCGGCAATGGATGCTGGAGCTTGAGAACTACCACTTCCTGAACAGAAGGTCCACAGCAATCGCACAAGAAGACAACTGTGTTGCACACGCCCTCACCCTCATCAAGGGACCATACGTGGATGGTTGGGCACGCCAACGCATGAAATGGCTGCAGCAAGTCTCCAGAGGCATCATACAAGATAACCATCCATGGGACTCCTTCAAAACCAGATTCCTCCTTGATTATGCGGATATCTCAGCCCCTCAGAAGGCGCAGCAAGAGCTCATGGGCATCAAGATGAGCCCACAAGAGGGCATTGACAGCTACATCATCAGGTTCGAAGAGCTCACAGAGAGAGGAAACCTCGAACCAAACAACCCCGCAGTCGTCTGGTATTTCTGGAAGGGCCTCAACTCCGGACTTCTCAGGGCCTGCCTTAAAGAAAGGCCCATCCCTATGACTTGGGAAGAATGGAAGCATGCCGCATGCACCAACCACGTCCACTGGCAGATCGAACAAGGCATCCTCGCCCAGCAGAAGCAGCAGAACCCCTTCGTAGGAGCCCAGCGGGCCCCTTGCCCCTTCTTCCCCTTCCATGCACAAGGCCCTCGCCCCCAGCAACAGACGCAGCGCCAGCAGCAACCGCTTCGCCCAAGCCAGATGGGACCAGTTCCTATGGAGGTAGACCGTCTCAGGGCCATGCTCAGCGACTCAGAGAAGGCCCACCTCCAGAAAGAAGGACGCTGCTTCCAATGCAAGAAGCAAGGCCACCTCGCACGCCAATGCCCACAAAGGAAGGGCAAAGGAAGCTTCCCTCGCGCCGCCAAAGCACAAGCAGCACAGGAGTATGAAGAAGAGGACCCAGGAGACGCTGTCACGCGCACTGGCCTGGTGCAGGGACAAAAAGTGGCAGGTACAATTTTACGTTAGAAGACTTATTTTCGAATACAGGGTGCGTCACGCGCACACCACTTCTGGCCCGGAGTCCTGGACAGAATGGGCAGTGGTGTGACGTGACGTCACCCTGTCACTTCCTGACCCACTACCATTGCCGACCGCCTATTACTTCACCTCGTTTACGCGTACTTACCCGAATCTGCCCCATGGACTTAGTATGACTACCGGATCGTGACCAGAGACTGCGGGCCCCACATGGGGCCGAAACTGTATAAATAGGAAGGGAAACTGGGGACTTATTCCTCAGTTTCGGCTTGATTCGATCCAATTCACTGTCTCGCGCCCAAGATCTTCTTGCTGAAGATCTTGTGCGTTATATATCTTGTCTTTGCGGTCTTATCAGTCCGATCTAAGATCAAGCTTACAACCGAGTCGCCACTCAGCTCCCTCTGAAGTCAAACTGCGATCTTATCTTATCTCCTTCAAGATCGAACTGTCTTACTTCAAGCTCGCCCTACTTCTCGCCTTGATCCTCACTTATCTAACGATAGTGTGGACCATCTGTTATCTTATCGCCTTGAGGACCTTGGGACACCACCAAGGTTGAAGTCGAGTGAGACCCAGTATTAGCCTCATCAGGCGTCAGGCCCCAGTGAGCCTAACACAAGCCGAAACTCCCCAATTGCCAAAACTGGCCGAACCAAGACTATCTCACTCGATTTTCGTAGCCATCGAAATCGAAAAGTTGAGACAAGAATCAGACAAAGCTATCGCACAGAAAAAAGAACTTATCGCCGGCGCTGTCAGACTTCTGAAAGGAACTAGAGAACCTGACGCGGCTCAGATTTACGAAGAATATCTACTCAGCGTCGTAGATGAAATCGTGCGCGAAAAAGAAAGACTGCTAATTGGGGTATTAACCTATCTCGACGACATCTCGTGCTACAGTCTAAACCACTATTCCCCGACTCCTTCAACGTCTCAGAATTCGACTTCTGCTACTCGCCCTGGGACTCCTAGGCCTTGAATACCAGGAATATCTAGAGGACATCGTCATCCACACTGGCGACCAAGTACGCGCGTTTTGATTCATTCATTCACGTCCTCGTACGACTCTCGAATACCAACTTGGCCATCCTCTGCTGTCTGGAAAGGAGCATCAGGAGCATTATCACCGATTTGGCTGTGGCGCGCGCGTTCCACAGCCAACAAGAAATCGATGTCCTAACCGTAGAATTGACGCGGGATGTGGGGTTACTGCAGCAATTGCTGAATGACGCTAGAAGAAGGACTAGAATCAGAAGGGAAGAACCAATCGCAGAAGCAATCTTCAGCGCGCGAGAAATCTTGAGAAGAGAAAACACGCACCAACACTGGGCCGACTCCAGCGAAGAAGAAAATGTCAACCCAAACAATCGACTTCGCGGGAGACAGATGGGAGGTAATCCACCCCCGTATAGAAGATGACCTCCCCTCACACGTCGCGGGAGGGGCATACTGGGTGGGATACGCAGAACCGGGGAGGAGCGCGTATCACCTCCTCACCACGGCGGGGGCGGAGATACCAGTTGAGTTCATCAACGACCAATGGTATGAGTTGCGATGGGGGGCCACGGGCTACCGCACCAAGGCAACCATGCAGATCGACCAAGGGACCGAGAACGTGGGCTGGTGGAGAGAATACGACGATCAGCACCCAGCAAACAGAAAACGTACCGACTTGCACTCACCACGGGAAATTGAAAGGATCAACAGTGATGAGAGCGACGTGCCCCAAGAACAGACCAGCAGCCCAATGGAAAGAAAACCAGTGAGGAGACGAGATTCGCCCATGCCAGGGGGACTAAGCCTGGACCTGGAAGAAAGAATGCTGTCAGCACAAGTCGAACAAGTGGCCAGCATCAACCCTGGAGACTTTGGAGCCCCCCTGCCAGAATATGGCCAAACACCCGCGATGACCATGGCAGCAGGAAGGGAAGCGGCGCGAAGCCGTCCGCCCACGCCCACGCCAATGATTGCCCCACAAGCACTAGGGCACTCCAGCGGCGTCTCCATATTCGGAATAGGGAAAGGGAAAGCCCCAGCCTTCCCGGCCACCAGCATTCGCGCTACAGGGTTAGCCAACCCGGTCTTCACAGGAACGCGACCTTGGAGCGCGGGACCGCGAGCTGGAGGAGGCGGCAGGGGACCTCCAGCGGCCATCGGCTCCACTACGACGGGCACAGCTGGAGGGAACGGCGGAGGGCTCAGAGGGAACCCCCCAGCCATATTTGACGGCAATCGATCCAAGAGCGACCAATTCCTGAGGGAATTTCGCATTTTTAGAATGGCGAATAGAGGAAATAAAGCAATGGATACAGCCTTGGACCGTGTTGGACTTGCACTGGGATACATCCGGGGACCTCACGTCAACGATTGGGTGGAAAGAGTACTAGATGACATGGACCGATGCACGATGGGCCAGAACGCGACCACCCCCAGCGACGAACACCTGTGGGAGGTATTCAAAAGGGATTTTGAGGTGGCATTTACAGACACAACAAAAAAAGTAAATGCTCACCAGAGATTGCTACAGTGCCACATGAAAGGCGACGACCTGGACACATACATCGCTGAGTTCGAGCACTGGCGCATGCTCGCAGGATGGGGGAAGGACGACGTTGGCACCATCACGCAATTCCGTCGAGGCCTACGCGACGGGCTCCACAAAGCCGTGCTGGAAAAAACGGACCCTCGGCCGACCACGATGAATGGGTGGCACCAGGCCACGCGTCGCCAACATGAGCTTTGGGCCGAAGTCAGATCCAGTCTGAGCACCTACCAAAGCAAGAGCAACGAAGCCACGCAGCAACGCTGGAAACAAGCCCTCGGGCGATCCCAGACCAGCGGGGGAAACCGCGGAACGAGCGGGCGCTCCGGTATTGTCCCGATGGACGTCGACACCGCCAGAGTGGACACCCTCACGGCCAGCGAAAGACAAACGCTGCAAAATGAAGGAAAGTGTTTTTTCTGCAAGAAACAAGGGCACATTAGTAAAAATTGCCCAAAGAAAGCAGGGAATACACCGGGAAACGCCAATAGAAGCACACGCGGGAACCAAGGGATGACCGCGCGCACCACCACCATAGACGAAGGAGACAGGAAGGAAGGACTGGCAGAGGAAATTAGAGGGATGGATCAGGAAGAAAAGGATCAGCTGCTAGACGAACTTATCTTGAAGGGTTTTTAGACGGCTCTAGTCAACCGGCCTGGACTAGAGCCCTTGGCTCACGTATCATGTATTTGGGAGGGGAAAGGTCAATAGAAATCCCCTTCGAGTTTGCATGCGCGCGAGGAAAGGCCGACGAGAAAGCATTGATCGACAGCGGCGCGACCGAAAACTTTCTAGACTACCGAATGGTGGAGCGACTCGGTATCGGTACGCGTCCGCTCGCAGAACCTAGAAGAGTCTTCAATGTGGATGGAACCAAGAATGCCGGAGGAACACTCACCAAATACTGTGTCCTCAGGGTGTTCAGAGGAAAGGAGGAACACCTCCTCAAATTTTATGTGACTAGCTTGGGACACGACCGCGCGATATTCGGATTCCCTTGGCTAGAAGAATTCAATCCCCCGATCGACTGGAAGAAAAAGCAAGTCCATGGCCCCCAGATACGAGTGGAAACCGCGCTGCTCAAATGGGCGCGACACTGAACGATGGCCCGAATCATCCAGGCGGCAAGAAAGGACGACGCGTGGGAAGAAGGGGACGAGATAATAGCTCTCACCACTCCGTTCCCGTCCCAGGACTTGCCGGGACACCACGTGCAACGGTGGGCAATCCAGGAGCATGAAAAGAAGGGCAAACAGGACCAAACAAAGCTACCGTGGGAATACCGAAGGCACGCGCGGTTGTTCGACGAACGAGCGGCGCAACGTTTCCTGCTGTCCCGGCCCGAAGATCACACGATCCGGATCAAGCCGGGCGTGCCCGACACGCTCAATTGTAAAGTGTATCCGCTCACAATAACGGAGCGGCTGGCCTCCAGGCAGTTTGTGCACACCAACAAAGTGCTGGAGAGAATCAAAGACAGCCTCTCCCGGTGGTCCACACCCTTTTTTTACATCAAAAAGAAGGACAGCACATTGAGACCAATACAGGACTACTGAGAAGTGAACAAATGGACCGAGCGGGATGTCTACCCAATGCCGAGAATTGAGCAGATACTAGAACAGTTGCATGGGAAAGTACTATTCACAACCCTAGACATCAGGGATGGCTACAACAATATCCGCGTACGGCCTGAGGACAGGTGGAAAGCAGCCTTCAAGATGCCAGACGGGTTGTATGAACCCACAGTGATGTTCTTCGGCATGACCAATGCGCCAGCAACCTTCCAAAGAACTATGGATCGGGTATTTCATGATCTCATGATCAAGTACCCCAGAATGGTGTTTGTATACATGGACGACATCCTCATCGCTACCACAGATGACTCAAAATTGCACATGCGCATAGTGCACGAAGTACTGGATACCATCACACGAGAAGATTTCTTCCTTAAGCTAAGCAAGTGCGCTTTCCACCAGCGACAGGTAGACTACCTAGGGATCAGAATCGAGGGGGGGGTCATACGCATCGACCCCACGAAAAGGAACGGTCTCGCGGATTGGCCAGAAACGCTGCGCACGGTACGACAAGTACGGAGCACACTGGGAGTGTTCGGCTACCAGCGCCCGTTCATCCCAGGATATGCAGAAATCATGCGCCCCGTGCAGTACCTCACAAAGAAAGGGGTACCTTTCATATGGACCCCAGAATGCACAGAAGCCGTGAGGCGAGTGAAGGAAATTGTCACAAGCAATCCAGTCCTCAAGCGGCCCGATTACGACAAAGAATTTATTCTGGAAGTGGACGCTTCTCAATACTGCCTAGGGGCCATTCTATACCAGAAAGATCAAAGGGGAAAAATGCAGGCGGTAGGGTATCACTCCAAAGCCCTGAACCCGGCGGAGCGCGGATACGACGTCTATGATCGAGAGCTTCTAGCGCTCGTCAACGGACTGGAACACTGGTGACACATCCTGCAAGGAGCAAAATTGGTCACCATGGTTTACACGGATCACAAGAACCTCCAATATTACAGACAGCCGCACAAGATCAATCGGCGGGTGGCAAGATATATTCCCCGCCTTGCAGAGTACAACTTCCAACTGTTGCATAAGCCGGGGGCGACCAACCGAGCCGACCACCTGTCAAGATGGCCAGGACTGGACGAAGGGGGAAATGATAACGAACAAATGATAGTACTGCCAGATAAGCTGTTCTGCCGAGCACTGGTGCTGGAAGACCTGGAATGCGAGGTCTATGAGGCGCAGCAGGGACATGAGGACGTTTCAACATGGAAGGAAAAGTACGCCATGATCGAAGATGCAAAAGGATGGACACAAGGAGGGCGGCCAGTGGTGATCGGAAACACGGAACTGAGGCGCAAATTGATAGTGGCGTATCACGACCATGCCACCGCAGGTCACCCTGGAATCGCGCGGACACTCAAAGCGGTCGCCCAGGATTACTGGTGGCCAAGGATGCAAGATTACGTAACGGCATACGTGAAAGGGTGTGCCACCTGCCAAGCAACAAAGGCGGGAACCACAAAGCCAAAGGTGCCCCTCTTTCCCATCACACCAGGGCAGGGAGTGCCGCCATTTGGGACAATCGCGTTGGACCTCATAGTTGAATTACCCAATTCACAAGGATACAACGCGGTCCTCACGATCACCGACCATGACACCACAAAGGCGGCACTATTTTTCCCATGTAACACAACGATTGATGGACCAGGGGTCGCGGCCTTGTACGCAAAGCATGTGTTCCCACATTATGGAATACCGCAACGGGTCATCTCGGATAGGGACCCTCGTTTCACCTCGCACTTCACAAAGGAACTATGCCGCATCCTGGGGATCTCACAAAACATCAGTACGGCATACCACCCACAGACGGACGGACAATCAGAGCGGACCAATCAGTGGCTAGAACAGTATCTAAGGATTTACTGCAACGCCCAACAGGACGACTGGGCCCAATGGCTTCCACTCGCCCAATACGTACACAATGCCTGGCCAAGTTCCACCACGGGGTTCACCCCGTTTCAACTATTGATCGGCTTCACCCCAAACATACGCATGATGGAAGAAGCAACATCAAAGTTGCCCGCAGTCGCTGAACGGGGGAAATACCTGAAACACTTAAGGGAGCGCGCGGTGGAGGCCATACGGCATGCTCAGAGAATCATATTACTGCGGAACGAAAAAGGGCAAAAGGGGCGACCATTCAAGACCTACCAGATCGGGGACAAAGTATGGCTGGAGAGGACCAATCTGAAACTGTTTCACCCCACTGCCAAGCTGGCTGCAAGACGCTACGGCCCTTTTCCGATCACGAACGTGATTTCGCCGGTGGTGTATCAGCTGGCGCTGCCCGCGCAATGGAAGATCTTCAACACCTTCCACGCCTCACTCCTGTCACCATATAAGGAAACGGAGGAGCATGGGCGCAACTTCATTGAACCCCCGCCTGACATGATTGAGGGAGAGGAGCAATACAAAGTCGAGGAGATAGTGGCGTCGCGGCGGTATGGGCGCAAGAAGGAGCTCCAATACCGGGTGCATTGGAAAGGGTATTCGACAGCCGAAGACACTTGGGAACCAGCCTCACACGTAAGCAACGCCCCAGATAGGATCAAGGAATTCCACGAGCAGAATCCCACGGCCGTCCGAAGCATAGTATTTAAGAAGGAGCAAACAACAAAGGACAGCCCATGGCTTCCAGACCAGCCAACGCACTCCACCTCTACATCTCTTCCCCTCACGAATCCATCCTCGACATCATCCATGGCTCGGCGCTGTCACTCCAACCGTGGCACGACGACAGCAGCCCCTACACGTCGTGGGAAGCCCGCCTTACGGCCCTGCAAAATTACTACGACAAGCAGGGATATGCGGGAAACCCTATCCCCAGCGTCGCCATCACCATCGCCAACTACCACTCCGGCATCTCCACCATCAGCACCACCTACCACATCGAAGAAGCCCCCGGTGTCCCGCCTGAGGCACCCATGGCCGCAGTGGGCGCCACAGAAGCTGATAGCACGACGGCTGTACAAGGGACGGCTGAAGGCGCTGAGCGAACCCCCTCACCTCTGTCCTGGGACAGAAGATATCCCCTTGGCGATGGTTACCACGTTGGTGAACCTGTATGGGGAGGTGGTGACGTCGCAAGTGAAGTACGTACAGAGGAGGGAACTAATGAGCGCGAGGAAGGGAGGCCGGGCTGGTGGGCCAGCCGCCTAAGGAGAGGGGCAGTGTCACGCGCACTGGCCTGGTGCAGGGACAAAAAGTGGCAGGTACAATTTTACGTTAGAAGACTTATTTTCGAATACAGGGTGCGTCACGCGCACACCACTTCCGGCCCGGAGTCCTGGACAGAACGGGCGGTGGTGTGACGTGACGTCACCCTGTCACTTCCTGACCCACTACCATTGCCGACCGCCTATTACTTCACCTCGTTTACGCGTACTTACCCGAATCTGCCCCATGGACTTAGTATGACTACCGGATCGTGACCAGAGACTGTGGGCCCCACATGGGGCCGAAACTGTATAAATAGGAAGGGAAACTGGGGACTTATTCCTCAGTTTCGGCTTGATTCGATCCAATTCACTGTCTCGCGCCCAAGATCTTCTTGCTGAAGATCTTGTGCGTTATATATCTTGTCTTTGCGGTCTTATCAGTCCGATCTAAGATCAAGCTTACAACCGAGTCGCCACTCAGCTCCCTCTGAAGTCAAACTGCGATCTTATCTTATCTCCTTCAAGATCGAACTGTCTTACTTCAAGCTCGCCCTACTTCTCGCCTTGATCCTCACTTATCTAACGATAGTGTGGACCATCTGTTATCTTATCGCCTTGAGGACCTTGGGACACCACCAAGGTTGAAGTCGAGTGAGACCCAGTATTAGCCTCATCAGGCGTCAGGCCCCAGTGAGCCTAACAGACGCTGCCACCTCTGCCCCACCAGGAGTAATGGCCCCAGACGAAATTCTCAAAGCAATGGCCGCCCTCAGTGACGAGCAGTATGATAAGATGGGTCAGATGTGGGAAACTCAGGGTTTTCAAAGCGCCTGAATACGTCGGCCAGTATTCGGGCAATGTTCTGTCGTGATGTGTACCTACCAAGAATCAAATCGTTGCGTATCCCAGCTCAGTTACACACCTCGACTGCCAAGGCCGAGCTCCCTGTCTTCATTGACAGTGGGGCAACAGAAAACTTCGTCAGCCCAACATTCATTAGAAGGAATAAAATCGCCACACTACCCCTCAAACGTCCCAGGAAGCTACGGAATGCAGATGGGAGCAAGAACAGCATCGGGGAACTCACCAGGTTCACTGAACTCGAAATAGTCACTGGCAAGAAAAGCCACATCCATCGCTTTTACATTGCAGAACTGGGAGGGGACAACCTCATACTGGGCTACCCATGGCTTGCATCAGTCAACCCCCGCATCAACTGGACAAAGGGCACCATTGACCAAGATATTGCCCTCTGCACACAGTTGGGTAGTTATAGCATGCGGATTGGGTAAGCGTCACGCTTTCAGAAAAGGAAAGTACCCAGCACTTTGGCTTTCGAGTGGCAACTCGCGAGTAGATACTATTATTTTTTGAACTCAGTAAAAAGGGCATGATGAATAATTTATGATAAGTCATTTATTGTGAGAATAAGCTACGACAACGAAATTTAACGTTATTTATGTAATCTGTTGGGAAGCAGGCGCGTGCGTGAACGCCGTG
>QLOS01011690.1:0-13322 GCA_003313725.1 Russula sp. MG48
ATGACCATTCGCGGGCCTAGCACATGCTGGGGTTTCGATCGGCGTCCAAGTCAGACACGCTTCAGGGAACGCCTCTGTTATCCAAACGGCCAACCAACACACATCTATACTTGATGATTCTGCTGGGTGAAAAGCCCGGCATCATTCCACATCATGATTCATGAGAACGCGCGGTTAAGGTATATCGGGTGATCAGTACTACGAAGAAGTGTCCAAGAGGTGATAGAATGGTGACATACATTGCGCCAGAGGCGATGAGGAGTCCATCGTGTTCCATCGATGACCATTTGCGGGCCTAGCACATGCTGGGGTTTCGATCGGCGTCCAAGTCAGATACGCTTTAGGGAACGCCTCTGTTATTCAAACGGCCAATCAACACACATTCATATCTGGTAATTCTGCTAGGTGAAAGACCCTGTATCATTCCACATATAATCATGATTCATGAGAACGCGCGGCTAAGGTATATCGGGTGATTAGTACGAAGTGTCCAAGAGGTGATAGAATGGTGACATACATTGCGCCAGCGGCGATGAGGAGTCCATCGTGATCCATCGATTTGCGGGCCTAACATGCTGGGGTTTCGATCGGCGTCCAAGTCAGACACGCTTTAGGGAACGCCTCTATTATCCAAACGGCCAACCACCTCCTGGTAGTATGAAACCACTGAGAAGGATGATGACTTTGTATAAGTATCGGCCCGTGCCGCTCAGGCTCAGGTTTGTTGTTAGACGAAGCTTGGAGTAGTTTGGTCTGGCCCCACCTCAATCCGATTTATCTCATCTTTCATCTCATCTCACGCGTTACTAAACACTCAGAACATCCAAAGGGGCCAAGTTCAGACGCATATACACAGGCATGAGGTGATGTCGTGTTGTTGTGCCAGCGCCAGGGATGCTCCTATCGAGTCGCTCTCCCTTCCCAGACAGCACGTGATTTAGGTGCGCGCTTCGACAGTGCCTTGCACTAGTACTAGCGCCTGAATCGTCGGAACGGCGCACTGCTCCGTCTCGGCGAGAATGGGGAGGAGGCATCCTGCACTCCAGCGTATTAGCCACTGAAAAAGGAGCGAGCTGTCTGCCAGCCGAAAAGGGACCCCGTGCCTATTTGTAGCACTTTGGGTGTGAGTTTGGGAGTTTGGATCTTTCTTCAGCTGCTGGGGCCGTTGCGCGGGACATATCGTGCAGGCCTGGCAGGAGGAGCCGGGCGCATTGCACCGACTCCGTCTTTCATCTACGCGCGTCCTTGGTGGCCGAAGGTGCCGCTGCCACCACCACTGCGCAGAAGTCAGATATCAGTGATTCAGTGAAGCGAGCGCAACAAGAGTGCGCGCGTGAGTTCGAAGGACAAAGGAGGAAATATTAGGGAAGAGCCGAGACAGAGAGGCGTTCGAGAGGTGGAGAGCGCGACGCAAAGGCGAGGACGGCGACAGGAACCGAGGCAGAGACAGAAAATGAAAGAGAGATCTGTTGGAGGAGGCGCGGCCACACGCTGCGGCGTGCCAACGGCCGGGCCGGCAGGACCGGATCGAGATGGACGACCTGATCGTCACGGTCCTGATTCCTGAATCCTGATGTGTCTCAACTCACTATAAATTTATTTTCACCCGATCCCACCTTCGTTACAGATACTTATAGTACGATACTGTCTGCCAGTAGTCCCTCAGTCTTTCTCTCGAAGACTGAGTCCCTATTCCAACAAGATCTCCTCGTCGATAGACCACGAGTGCGAGACAGCACGTTGGCACGCATTGACGCATTGACGCAATGAGGTTTTAGAGGAGAGAAAAAAGGAGAGCAGATCGCAGAGGAATTCAAGAACACAATGGGAGTCTGATAAGGCTTCACTGGCTCTCTAGCAGGGCTCCTACCACAACTTATATACATGTGAGTGTGTTGATATTGTCCGTGGTTCTGAACCACAGACAATATCAATGTGCTCACACGTATATAAGTTGCGGTAGGAGCCCTGCGAGAGAGGCAGTGAAGCCTTATGACTTTCTAGTTTCCAAGTCTACATAGAGCAAAGTAGTAAATGATGCGATATCCCAATCCCATTTGGAACAACAGTTCCGAGTCGACAGATACCACAAGATACCCATGTAAGGCACAGCCACAGCCTGAGGGATGGCAAGGACCTGTCGCGGAGAGAGCCAGAACAGGCTGTCGAACATCGAGAATGCTCAGTGAGAATTGCAATAAAACGTTCCAGGCTCTCCAGGATCACGCGATGGGTGATGACTGGGCAGCTTGGTACTTCGTCAGGATTGACCGCCTCCTCAGCAGAACAATATTTCAGGTTGAAGCATTGATACCATGGTTTGGACCTGCTACTGCAAATAGGGTACGCGTACCGGTACAGTGTCGCCCATGCAGATCCACATTCATGAATGGATGGAAGGAAGGCACCAAAACGCTTTTATAGTCCTTCCTTTTTTATTTTATGAACAGAGCATGAACAGAGCTCTCGAAGTGGTTTTCCACCACACAGAACGCTAGCATTTCAAGTTTTAACGGACACGATCGGTCATACAACACACTAACTATTACAGTAAATACTATTACAGCAAACATAGATTGAGTGGGGATATTTTAGTCCAAGCCGGGAGAAGCAGGGTGCAGAATCGGTGAACGGTTCGAAGTCGAAGTCGACGATTTGCCGTGTTGAGCATCCCAGGTCTGGAGGAAGCTGAGGAGAGCCGCACTGCCCACCGGGGTCGAGTCGTGATGCTGCAGCATCCTCTGCACCTCCGGGACAGCGTCGCTACCTTCACCATATTTCGAGACGAGTTGCATGGCACGCTCGGCCTGAGAAAACCAGGTGGGCCCATGGCCGAGAGCGGCAGCGACGTTCTTCTTGACCATACGGACACGACCTCTGGGTCCCTATTCGTGGTAACCTTTGTTTGAGCAGTGGGGACGAGGCGTGAGGCGCTACTCACCATCACCCCTGAAGGCTTCCTGACATACTGTGCTGTGAATCCCACTGCGAACTGCCATGACGCTACGACCTCCGCATTCTGCAGTGTCCTTCCTCGAAAGCCGACGAACGCTCTGTATCCTGGCATTTCAGACGCCTTTTGCTCCAGCCAAGCAACCTGCTGCTTGTCTGCTTCGCCGCGTATTGCCCTTCTCTCTGCGGCGCACTCAGGTGTGTACAGCTCGTTTGCTGTGCGCCATCGTCGCTTTGCGGGTGGCAGCGGTTGCTGGTCTGAGGATCCCTGATCCCCAATCCCCACGTCGTCGTCGCGATTGGCAATTGGATCATTCAAATCAAGCAGCGAAGCTTCAACTGCCTGTGGGATCGTCGCGTTTGAGCATCCGTCACCGGTGAGCGCCGTACTCACCGCTTCCACAAAGGTCTGGATGGTCCCCCCTGCCGAAATGACAAGGGCACTCGGGCTTGTCCTCGCATCAACGAGCGCCTCCCCACCTGCCATCTTGATGAAGTACTGGCCGTACTGAGGGACGATTCGTTGGCCTGAGACGGAGTGGAAGTGGAGTGGGAGTGGAGGCACAAGTTGGAGTGCCGCCGGGAATGCTGGGTGTGCCAGGAGGGGAAGACAAGGAGTGATGGGGTCGTCCTCGACGTTCGACATCTTGCTGCACGAAGAGATGGGCGCGAAGAGATGGGCGGCGGAGAGGGAAGGGCGAAACCCCCTATCCATCCACTCGTGCCCTTCATTTCCTTCCGTTCATTGCGTTCCAGCCTCATCAGAGCCCAGGGAAGGGCAGGTATATACCACGGAACCGGCAAGGTCATCCAGGGGGCGGATACCAGCTTACTAATCGAACGCGGGCAACTTGAAGTCACAGACAGCGGCGGACGCGACGCGTTGCAATTGCCAGTAACTTACAGTTACAGTAAATTGTACCAATGAACGCGGTCACGTGAAATGTGGGAAAGACCGCGGTGGCCACGGTGGCCTTTGCTACATAGAAATATACAAAAAGGCGGTCCTAAACCTTCTGTGTGTTACCTAGATGCCCCATAAACTCAGGCTCTCGCTTGAACCTGATACAACACAACATGCCGAATCGAATGATTTGGTACAGAATACAAGTACTGTTGAAGTACACAATCAACGGTCGTGTGCCACAAACTAGTAGTCAACGGCCTTCTCCCTACAGGGTCTTCATCGAAATTGTTATCCCTACCCGCTTCCACATTCTCTTTATTTCTAGGCGAACGGCGGGACCGGGACCGGGACGAAGTGCCAACGCTGAGTGTCAGAGCCAACGTGAGGGCCTAAGTTGATCTAATGATACAATGAACGCAAGTGCTCGTTATGAATAAAAGGCTTAGCATTACGAATCACAAATTAATGACATACCGGAACGTCCGCATTAAAAGAAACGACTTGCATGGCAGCTGGGCCACGATCAGTATTCTTGGTGATGCTGTGTGACATTCCATGGTAGTATTTCGGCTATAATTACGGCGTAGAGCGGTGCGCACCTGTAGTGGTTGTTTCCAACCGGCGTAATAATCCAAACGTCCCCAGCAGGACGGGAGATAACCTGCGCGCCAATTGCAGGGTCAGCCGCCACAAAGGAGCCGTCCCCTGCATTTGCAATGGTGTAACCGCCGTCAACAGCAGTAACATGGAACTATGGGCTAGCGATAAGAACACGCGATCGTGCAAAATGATAGTCCACCACTATCCAAGCCAAGACTCGGATGTACCTGTTGCGGCCCGGGGGTCGAATATACCCTAGCTACAATCAAGGCCGGAGCCGCTCCACGAGTGATGGATGTGTTGGTAGCATGATCCTCGATATAGTACCTGCCATTTTGAAGAGCCATTGTAAGTAGAATATGTGTGAGGTAGTATCGCGGTTGAGAGAAGATGGAAGATGGTACGAGCAGCAGCACCGCCTTTTATGCATCGCTTGCACTTATGCATTCGGCTTAAGGCCCCCACGCCCGGTATCATTCCGTATCATGGGTCATGAGAACGCGCAGCTAAGGTATATCGGGTAATCAGTATGAAGAAGTTTCCAAGAGGTGATAGAATGGTACATATATTGCGCCAGCGGCGATGAGGGAGTCTATCGTGATCCATCGATGACCATTCGCGGGCCTGAGGTTTCGATCGGCGTCCAAGTCAGACACGCTTCAGGGAACGCCTCTGTTACCCAAACGGCCAACCAACACACATCTATACCTGATGATTCTGCTGGGTGAAAAGCCCGGCATCATTCCACAACATGATTCATGAGAACACGCGGCTAAGGTACATCGGGTGATCAGTATTACGAAGAAGTGTCCAAGAGGTGATAGAATGGTGACATACATTGCGCCAGCGGAGATGAGGAGTCCATCGTGATCCATCGATGACCATTCGCGGGCCTAGCACATGCTGGGGTTTCGATCGGCGTCCAAGTCAGACACGCTTCAGGGAACGCCTCTGTTATCCAAACGGCCAACCAACACACATCTATACCTGATGATTCTGCTGGGTGAAAAGCCCGGCATCATTCCACATCATGATTCATGAGAACGCGCGGCCAAGGTATATCGGGTGATCAGTACTACGAAGAAGTGTCCAAGAGGTGATAGAATGGTGACATACATTGCGCCAGCGGAGATGAGGAGTATCGTGATCCATCGATGACCATTCGCGGGCCTAGCACATGCTGGGGTTTCGATCGGCGTCCAAGTCAGACACGCTTTAGGGAACGCCTCTATTATCCAAACGGCCAACCACCTCTTGGTAGTAGGAAACCACTGAGAAGGATGATGACTTTGTATAAGTATCGGCCCGTGCCGAGTCAGGCTCCGGTTTGTTGTTAGACGAAGCTTGGAGTAGTTTGGTCTGGCCCCACCTCAATCCGATTTATCTCATCTCTCATATCATCTCCCGCGTTACTAAGGACTTAGAACGTCACAAGGGGCCAAGTTCAGACGCATATACACAGGCATGAGGTGATGTCGTGTTGTGCCAGCGCCAGGGATGCTCCTATCGAGTCGCTCTTTCCCTTCCCAGACAGCACGTGATTTAGGTGCGCGCTTCGACAGTGCCTTGCACTAGTACCAGCGCCTGAATCGTCGGAACGGCGCACTGCGAGAATGGGGAGGAGGCATCCTGCACTCCAGCGTATTAGCAGCTGAAAAAGGAGCGAGCTATCGGCCAGCCGAAAAGGGACTCTGTGCCTATTTGTAGCACTTTGGGTCACTTTCTTCAGCTGCTGAGGCCGTCGCGCGGGACATATCGTGTAGGCCTGGCAGGAGGAGCAGGGCGCATTGCACCGACTCCGTCTTTCATCTACGCGCATCCTCGGTGGCCGAAGGTGCCGCCGCCGCCACCGCTGCCACCGCTGCCAGTGCGCGGAAGTCAGATATCAGTGAATCGAGCGCAACAAGGGCGCGCGCATGAGTCCGAAGGACAAAGGAGGACATCTTAAAGAAGAGCCGAGACGGAGAGGCGTTCGAGAGGTGGAGGGCGCGATGCGAAAGCGAGGACTGCGACAGGAACCGAGGCAGAGACAGAGAATATGAAAGAGAGATCCCCTCGTCGTCAGACCGCGAGTGCGAGACGGCACCATAGCACGGATTGATGCAACGAGGTTTTAGAGGAGAGCAGGCCGAAAGAAAGGAGAGAAGAAGGCAGAGGATTTCGAGAACACAATGGGAGTCTGATAAGACTTCACTGCCCCTCTCGCAGGACTCCTACCACAGCTCATATACATGTGAGCGCGTCGATATTGTCCGCGGTTAAGCCGACAATATGGTCGAGAGATATATGGAGGGAGGGGAGTAAGCTCAGTAGTGTGGGGAACGGGGTGGCCTGTCAAGAAATACGGCGAAGTAGGGAGCGTAAGGAGGGTTACGGATCAAGACTGTATAGAGGAAAGGAAGTCCGATGGCTTTCGTGGCATCGAGCGATGTCGGCCGAGTCAAGGAGAGGAGCCTAAGACACATCTAGAGGAAGGGGAATACAGTAGCTGGTATGAGTAGTATTGAAGAGCGGCAACGTCCGAGTAAATATATATAATGACCGACGAGAGGCAAGGAGGAAAGTAAAGGTAAAACAAAAAGAGGGCGTACCGAACTAGTCTTCATTCGAGTTTTCGTCACACGGCGGCCGGCCCTTCGACGAGGGAGTTTTTTTAGAACGTAAGGTTATCACACAGTCAACGACGGGGGGGGTGCCCGCCGAACAGATAACTTGTTCGCTACTCTACTATCGTCCCTAACAACGACTGTATATTAATGTTTATCAGTCTCGATCCTATCCGTAATCTAAAACAGATCTGATCAACCCTGGATGTCTCAAGCCATCCTGAGTCAACTAACACTGATCTGGCTATTACCGGATTGGTCCTCCCCCAACAGCTTTAGAGTGGGTCGTTGAAGTTGAGAGACAACCCGCGGAACGAAAAGAACGCCTCGGATTGGTGTGACGGGCGCTCCGAAGCGACTCGTTCGGAGCACAACGGCCTCACATCAGGGTCTGTGGTTCTGTGCAATCTCTGACGTCCACTAAAGTGTCCGGCAGGAACGTTCAACGTCTGGAGTAGGCCTGTCGAGGAGAGCACAACGCGGTACGGTAGTAATGTCGCACGATCCGGGAGGATGGAGAATAATTATACGCCTTCGTGTATCTCTCAAGCGCTGGGCTGACGGGGAGGACCATGTCGAGCTCCTGAAACGCGAGCAAGTTGGCCGCGCGTATGCACACTGATCGCGTGGCCGCCGCAGACCGGGAAAAACCGACATAGTAGTGCGCGAGGGAGACGCGGTAGTGCATGTTCTCCGCGGACGGCGAGGGCGAGAGAGTTGAAGCGATTGTAAGGCATCGAGAGCTGTTCGTCGAACGATTAGCGGAGCGCGCTCAGCTGTACCGAGCCGACCGGTGTCACGGGCGAGAGGAGCTTCTTCGTCCGGCCGAATTACTCGTCTCGCGCATGGTGGGACGCATCTGCTCTGCGGAAGCAAAGATAAGCTTGAGGAAGGTCGTGAAGGCGCTGTCCGTGCTTGCGTGCACCGCAAGCAGGCGCGCGTCGTTCCCTTGTACGAACGCTGGAAAGCCGGCGATCTCGCCCTTCAGGTTGGCGAACTTGGGGCTCTTGAAGATTTCGATGAGAGAGCGGAAGAGAACCGTGGATGCGTCGGAGTCGAGTCGCCGGCGTCAGCGCTGGGGCAGGATGAAGCATTGGGACACAACGAGGCGAATGTATGCGTCGCGACAGTGTATATTTCACGAGAGGCCGCTATCAATTTGGGGATCGGTGACGAGATAGATGAAACCGAGAGAGAAAAGGACGAACTCCCAGGACGTGTTCATGTGAGCGGTGGACGTTGATATGCCGAACGCACTATATTTCCTCACTGGCATGAAGACCCCTTTGCGCATGTGACTCTGTAGCTGATAAACTCTGCCCGAGGTAACCTTCTTTGAGCGAGACATCACAGTCGTTTCCGGACAAGATGCTCGGTACTTTCGACCATATCAATATGGACTTCATGACGTATTCGCTGAGGACAGATGGGTGGAAGGTAGCCGTGCAGAACTCACATGACTTTTTGAGTAAGTGATCAACCTCAGCAAGTGAGATAAACCCCGTCTCTTACATGCAAAGCAACGCAAAGAACGGTGAACATGTTTGTGGGTACAGACCCACAGAGGCCGGTGGACGCCCGGCCCGCCACTCGTGGGATTCCCTTTTGGAGGTAACTTAGCATCTAATATTAGGTCAGGCCATCTGGCGAATAGACATCTCGGTCTTTCTTCTTTTCCCACAATCTCAGTCATTACAGCAATGGTCGCCGTCTCTTCCCCAGCTAAAGTTCTCGTCACGGGAGCAAATGGCTATCTCGCCGTCTGGGTCGTGAAGAAGTACCTCGAAGCTGGTTACTCTGTACGCGGTACAGTTCGCTCCTTGGCGAAAAGCGCATTCCTCAACGATAAATTTTCCCACTATGGCGATCGGTTCGAGCTCGTCGCTATCGAGGATATCACCAAGGATGGCGCGTTTGACGAGGCCGTCCGAGGTGTCGACGCAATCGCCCACACTGCGTCTCCATTTCACTGGAAGGCTACTCATCCCGATGGTACGTTTCTTTTCTAGCTGTACGGCCCGCCCTCGATCGCAGACTGGGTATATGCAGAGCTCATCATCCCTGCCGTGCGGGGAACAACATCGATCCTGAACTCCGCTCTGAAGCACGGAAACACCATAAAGCGATTCATCCTAACCTCTTCTGTGGCCGCGATCCGCGAAGAGACCACAACGCCGCGGGTTTTCAACGAATCAAATTGGAACAACGCCGCCGTGGAGGCGGTGAATGCGAAGGGCTCTGCGGCGGGACCGGTTGTAATATACCTGGCCTCGAAGACTCTGGCGGAGAAGGCCGCGTGGGAGTTTGTTGCTGCTCACAAGTCTGAGATCTCATGGGATCTTGTCGCCATCCACCCTCCATATATCTTCGGGGTGGGTCTCATCTCGTTTCGTCGTTTTTCCTGACCGCTGAATGGCTCACACGTACTTTCAGCCATCTCTCACTCCCGCGCCGACGGTCGATGACATCAATACGTCTCATCGTGAAATCTACGATACGCTTTCTGGTGGGCGAACGGGTGCGCAACTGCGGAATCAGGGAAACTGGGTGCATGTGGGTGTCGCTGCGGAGGCGCATGTGCGCGCCACCCATGCTGCAGCTGCTGGCGGCGAGCGCATCATCGTCAGATCGGGTCTCTTCTTCTACCAGGACATCTGTGAGCTTTACATCTCATTTCTTCTCTACATACGGGGACTTGACCTGACGCGCAAATCAAGTGGATGCAGCGGCAGACCTCGAGATTCAGAATGTGCCGCGTGGTGAACCAGGCTCGACAAAGGACATCCCGGGATTCGTCAATCTTGAGACGACCAAGGCGGAGGAATTGCTTGGACTGACACAGGTGACGTCATTGAAGGACTTAGTTAGGGAATCTGTTGAGGACTTCAGAGCGCGGGGCTATCCAGGATTTTCCATGTAGGCCTCCTGGTAGTAGGAACCGCTGAGAAGGATGACATGATGATGGGAGGTCACTAGCAAAGTCACAGTGTAGTTGACTTTGGGTATTGGTCAGTACCTCTCCGGTTCGGAATGCCAAGGGTCGTTAGTGTGTACTGCTGTAGTAATAGAGCTGAACCGCCGAATCTTGGAGTAGTTGGTCTGTTCCCCACCGCCTCAGTCCGGATTTCATCTCCCACGTTACTAGGGACTCAGAACACTCGAAGGAGCTCAATCTAGAAGCAGAAGCACCTACGAGGCGTGGGGTTTCGTCGTGTTGTGCCTCTAAGAGTGCGAAGGATGCTGGTCCTGTCTCTCCTTCCTTCCCCTGCGTTTCGATGACGCCTTGCACAAGCGCCGGGATGGTTGGCCGGGGATGGTGCAGAGCTTCGCTTCAGCGAGAATGGAGGCATCCTACGCTGCGGCGCGTTGGCAACTGAAAAAAAAGGCGGGGCTGTAAATCAGCCGAAAGGGACCTACAGTATGCCCTTTTGTGCCTGGGTCATTGTCTGTCGGGGCCGCCGCCGGGGACATGTCGTACACAGTCCAGACATTAGAAGATGGGTGCATTGCACCCGCAACAACGTCCGCGCATCCTGTCCATCCTCGATGCCGCCCCCACCACAACTGTAGCACGGAACTCAGATATCAGACTTCGATGTCCGCTAGGGCCCGAGGACGACGGTGAGTGCCCATGTCGGCCGCGTGCAACGCGAGAGAGTTAGAGGCGCGCGGAAGACATGCAGTAGTGCACGTTTCTCCGCGGACGAGACGCAGGTCGCAAGGGCGGGCAAGCGAGCGGTCCGAAATTCGTCGATGGGTTTACTACAGTATAAACTACTATGGGAAATTCAGTTCCCGGTCCAAGACACCCGGTGTAGCAGCTTGGGTGGACAACTGTAGTCACATGAGGTAAGATATTATAGAAGAGGCCCGGGCCCAGGAAGCAAGTATTTGAAGTGGATGATTGGCTCGACGTCCAGGGGGATGCCAATGAAGCCAAGCTTGGCGCTCAGCGCTTAGTAGAAACCACTTCTCATATTTACATACTCCGAATGACTGGGCAGTCGCCGCCTGTCGTTAAGTGAGGCAACATGGTCACTCGCCTTTGGACCCATCGTAACACATTCTGAGATGGCTACCACGCCTTACAACAAAATTCTAACCTGCAACTCCTGTCTTCTGCGGTGGCTGGTTAGAGGTTAGTCGTTTTGAAGCGAGCACTTATGGCGCGCGCGCAAGTCCGAAAGATTAAGGGGAATGTCATACGGACCAAGGCTGGAGGAGAGGGAGGCGGCAAAGTCGAGACAAGGCGAACTCGACCATGATCGATACGAGACCGAGGGGAACGACAGAAACAGGGACAGAGACAGAGACAGGGAAAGAACAGGCTCCTGCCGTTCGATCGCGAGCGCACGACGGCACGTTAGCCCGGATTAGCGCAACGAGGAACGATGAGAGGCAGCTGGAAGAACGAAATCACGCAGAGACGTTCGAGAACACGAAGAGAAATCCAATAAAACTTCCGTGCCCTTCGAGAGGGCCCCCACAGCACTTTATATACATAAGTGCGCGTCAGTACTTGGTCGATACTGCAACCGAGTAATATACGAAAGAGGGGGGGCGTGGTCGGTAGTCTAAGGAAAGAGATATCATTTCAATGGAAGCGGCAATGTAAGTAGCGTGAGACGTCAAGCGCGGAGTTACAAATCGAGATTGGATGAGGGGGAGGTAGTCTGAAGGCTTTCGTGGCGTCGAGCGACGGCGGCCGAGTGAGATATAAGAGAACTAGAACGCATCTGGAGAAAGGGAACAGTCTGTATGAGTAGTAATGAAGACGACAATGACGTTTGTATAAATATATAGCAGTGATCGACTAGGGGAAACGGGGGAAGTGGAAATAATAACAAGGAGGGGCGTACGGTACCAGTCTTCCTTCGAATTTTGTCACGCGGCTCATAGACGAGAGAGATTTCGGGATGCGTCGATGGAGTTGAAGAGACAGGCTCGGGAACTTGAAGGACGACTCGGATCGGTGTCACGGGCACTCCAAAGCGTCTCATTCCGAGCGCGGCGGCATGGCTCACCCTTCCGGTGTACTGTTAGTATAACAAGAATTCGCATAAAAACATCCCAGCTCTCTTACTGTGGGAATTCGACAAGAATCGAAAACACTACATTTCACGTTCACTTTGCACATACTCTGATAATAGCCGCATGATCTCCCGATGTCCTCTCGCCGACGCAATTTGGAACGGGGTCTTGCCTTTCTGATTCTGGACATGGATATTGGCGCCATGCTGAAGCAGTAGCCGTACGGCCTTAAGGCTTCCATAGGTTGATGCCAGGTGCAGTGGAGTCGAATGTTTGTTGTCCAGTGCGTCCACATAGACATTGTGCTCCAGTAATAATCGTAAGACGTCGAGATATGGACATTTCCCCTTATCGCTTAGATTTGTTACTACAAAGTGTAATGATGTCCTGCCCTTCTTGTTCTTCGTGCGGCCATTGGCGCCATGCTGTAGTAGAAGCCGCACGGACTCGAGATTCCATTGCGATGATGCGAGATGCAGTGGAGTCAAGTGATCATCATCCTGCGCATCCACATCCGCACCTCGGTCCAGTAATAACAACATGGTGTTGTGATCTCCGCACTCCGACGCGAGGTGTAGTGGCGTCTTGCCCTTGTTGTTCCGCACTTGGACATTTGCACCACATTCAACAAGAAGTTTCGCAGCCTCGACGTTCCATTGGGATGCTGCGAGATGCAGTGGAGTCGAGTGATCATCATCCTGCGCGTCCACATCCGCACCTCGGTCCAGTAATAACGGCATGGTCTCGTGATCACCGCACTCCGATGCGAGGTGTAGTGGCGTCTGGCCGTTGTTGTTCCGCACTTGGACATTTGCACCACATTCAACAAGAAGTTTCGCGGCCTCGAGATTCCATTGGGGTGCTGCGAGATGCAGTGGAGTCGAGTGGTCGTCATCCTGCGCGTCCACATCCGCACCTTGGTCCAATAATAACAGCATGGTGTCGTGATAACCGCCCTCCGATGCGAGGTGTAGTGGCGTCTTGCCCTGGTTGTTCCGCACTTGGACATTTGCACCACATCCAACGAGAAGATTCGCGGCCTTGACATTCCGTTGGGATGATGCGAGATGCAGTGGAGTCTCGTGATTGTCATCCTTCTCGTCCACATCCGCACCTCGGACCAGTAATAACCACATGGTGTCGTCATATCCGCACTTTGACGCGAGGTGTAGTGGCGTCTTGCCGTTGTTGTTCCGCACTTGGACATTTGCACCACATTCAATGAG
>QLOS01011692.1:0-21790 GCA_003313725.1 Russula sp. MG48
CTGCGGGAGGGGATCCCGTCAGAAGAGTTAGCCCGCCACGAAGGTAGATAAATGACATCAGGAAACGCACAGAATCCATGTGACGCGGCGGGAAAGGAAAGTTGAGTGGCGCCTGGTACGGCCGCGAAGCACGCGCAGTGTCGCGTGGAGGTGTAGATGCATCACCTGAATTTTCTCGAGGGGCAGGGAGCGACGCCAGCCGAGAGTGTGCGGTTTGTGTTACACTCAGCGGGGTAATTGACGCGGGTGCATCTGATGGATTCCCCTGTTGGGCAGAGGACTGGCCGAGAATGGAAAGCCCGGTTTCGGTTTGGGCAGGGTCCAGTGTAGAGGTTTGCGTGGGCGCATCCACTGAGCTATCTCGAGGAGAGGACGACTGCGCTAGCGGAGAAAGCACAGCTTGTGCTGCGGCCAGCGGGATGGTTGCCAGTGGGGGCTTTGGCCCGTTGGACTGTGATGTACTCATGGGGGGCAGGAGCAGGAGAAAGTGATGGCCTGGTCATGTTTGTCCTGCAGCGCAATTAAGAGCAACGATGTCAAATAGACAGCAGTACAGTAATGGCCTGATGGAGAACAAGTGGACACTTGTGACTCGAGTGCCTACCGCACGGTTGTTCCGTGATCGACCTACAATTGTCAATTGGCCGGGCTACAAAGGTCCTATATTTCGGCACTTTGATTCTAGTTGGCTCAAATTCATTTCTACAACATTGTCCACTGTATGGGAGTTAGTTTTCATACTATATGCACATGACTGAACTTGAACGAACAAAGTCGATAGAGAAAATGTGGAGATCCCTTGGGTTGGTCTTCCGAGTCAAAATCACGCTGGTTGTCACATGCCGAGACAAACAGTGACAATTCGTGACTGCAGAATGGCAGGTCGATCACGAAATTGACCGTAACGCATACCAATATACGGCACCAGTAAGAAAGACCATCACGCGCGATCACAGTAAGGATGTGTTTCAAAGTCCACGGCACATGCCGTCGTGGTGTTCGAAAAGTTTCTAAAATGCTAACAAAGTCGGATATTATTTTTTATTATTATTTAGAATCCTTTTATTGTCTGCCTCAGAGTACAGAACTCAGGCTCTATGTACAGCACGCGTCCGAGTCAGGACCATGTACTGGGGATGCGACACTGAAGTATATAGTCCTTTTTTTTTTCTTATATCTACGGATAAAATCTACGACGACCACCCCTTTGATGACCATGCGACAACAACGACTCGGACGCGCAAGAGTAATATGAATCGTCACGGCGTACAACCTAGCTGCCCCAGTTCCTGAGTTCCTGAGTACTGAGTAGCCGCCGACGCCCATAACGATTGCAGCACGTTTCACAGACATGTTTTATTGTTGAGCCTGCCCCCTCGGACCTGGGGGGGGTGGCTACAACACCCATCGTACATATATTCACGACGGGTTAGTTCCACGCCGCCCCTGCTTCGATGCCAGTGATACCCCTGTACTGAGGACCGCAACCCTCTATCCCCACTCCGACTTCCGATGGTGAGAACCCTGGCACGTGGTGACGACATGAGGCGCAAAGACGTGACTGCATCATGATGGCCCTGGTCATGAGTAATCCCCTCTAATCCTTTCCCGTGCCCATTTCCTGTCAAGGTTTCCTCTGTAGATGCTCTTTGCCGATCATCCTTCCACTCTTTATCAATGATTATGGTGTTCGTGTGTAAGGATAGCCATTAGTAGTAATAACCACTGCCTCTCAGTTGATGGTACACGATCGATGGATAGATATACATGCCGGCTTGTAATATGTACCTAATAACGGATGAAGGGAAGGAATTTGTTTCGGGCATAGGGATGACTGAGCCAGAGAAGATAAAGATGCCAAGACGATCTTTGTTGCTAGCTACCATCCTATCGTGTCTCTCAAGGTTTGTAGCTAACCCTTCGAGCGAGGTGGAGGAGCGCGCTTCTGGGCCGGGCTGAACGGCGGTGGTGGGGTAACTGCGGGAATGACGAAGGTAGTCTGGGCTATATTAAATTTCATGTTTATCGATGTCGTCGAGGAATCAATAGCGAGGACACTCAGGAGGCTGGAATTCTGGGTTGCGTAGTGCGTCGTAGACTTTCCAGGCGTTGTCGCGTGCTTCTGTGCCCCAGAACTCAATGGACTTTGCATATCCGATCCCTGTAGGTGACTCGATGTGCGACTCTGTGAGTCACTAGGTCTTCCCTCTCTGGTATTGTTGATAGTGTGGGCATGACATTGACCCCTTGCCGCGTCCTCTCGGACGGTAGGGCGATCCTGGGGTATGTTAACTGGTACATTAATTGGTACGTCTTCCAATCTTGAAGAAGTGGGTGTGCTAGTGGGGGCACTCCGAGTCGGGGGCAGGAAGTCTGGCCTGCAAAGCGTGCTGGAGACGCCCCTGATATCTCGCGTTGCGGAGAGTGTTCTCCCGGTTTCTGTACCTCGGAGTTCAAGGATCGGTGACCTGACCCCTGTGGATTACTCGATACGCGACTTTGGGCATTGTTGATGGCGCGAAAATGACGTTGACCTCTTGCCGCGTCTTCTCGAACGATAGGGCGATCCTGGGGTGTGTTAACTGGTACATTCCTCGGTACATCGTCCAATCTTGAGGAAGTGAGTGTGCTGGCGGGGGGCCTTGGGGAACTGGAAGTCTGGCTTGCGTCGTGTGCTGGGAACCCCCTGACTGTTGTCGGGCGTTCCCTTTGCGAGGAACGTTCTCCCAGTTTCTGTGTTCCAGAACTCAACGAACTTTGAGAAGCGATGTGCAGCTCTGGGAGTCACTGGGTCTTCCATATCTGGTACTGTCGATGGGGTGAACACGGGGTTGACGTCCGTTCTCTGCGTCTCTTCGAACGTTAGCGGAATCCTGGGATGTATCAACTGGTCCGTCAACTAGCACATTGTTTAATCTTGAGGAAGTAGGTGTGCTGGCGGGGGCAATCGGGGCGCTGGAAATCCGGCTTTCCGAGCGCAGTGGGGACGCCTCTGGAGAAGGGAGCAGGTTCTGGACCAGAACGAAATCTAAGTCATGTGCTTGAGTCGATATGATTCATGTCTCACCCAGCCCGGTACATCCTCCCGCCCTTTGGCTCGAACCATTAGATCTATATCTTGACAACGGAATGCTACCTGGAGAACTCGAGGCCAATCCCAAGAGGACTCTTCCCTGATTCGGCGGAGGACATCAGAATGACATGAGCCAGATGAACTCCCGTGCGGTTGGGACTCATGTCGGTACAAGAAATCAAATTCCTCGGGGGGATAAACATTGTCTTCCGAATCCAAGATTCCACAAATATCTTAAACAACTTGCGGATCAGCCCATAAAAAAAACGAGAAGGAAACCCATTCACCTTTCAGAATGACCTTGTGATGGGGATGCCACACATTACCGAATACGCGGGGGCTGGCGTCATCAAGATGGAGACGGTATGGCTTGTCCAAGAGTATGTAAATAGGAATACCATCCCTCACTAAAGCTCGGCGAAAGTCATTGTCTTTGTATGTTCATGATGAAAATTGCGACCAACTGAAAATCTCGAGCTTCCCTCGGGACTCGGGGCTCAGAATAAAAGTGGGGGTTCTGTTTCCAAGCAATTCGCTTGTCGTCCTCTTCGTGGCGTAGGATCCATAAGATTTCTGGGATAGTCGTAGTATTCTCTAGTTTCTCTATAGGTTCTCTTAGAATAATGGAAAGCGCTGGGAAAAAGAGGGACGCCGACTCTGGAAGATGATCTGTGTTCCATCCTCGTGCAGCAACTTGCGAAGAACAAACGTTACTTTCCTACTGGGCCTAGCCTCGGGTTAGCGATAAAGCGTGAGCACGCACTTTTAAACCTAGAGTGCAGAAGACATACGGTGGGGGAAATTTTCTCATCGGCCGTCTTGATTCATTTTGTGGTGACTTCATCCTTCGACGGGACACCTATGAAATCATTGAACAGTTTCTGACTGCATTCTATCGGGGGAATGGGGAATCCTCCATCAGTAATTATGCAAATTAGTTTCCGGCGGTTGCTCAACCCAGGCAACCACAAAAAACCGGCAAAAACCGGCAAAAACCTGGAAACCTTGACACTTGGGAAACGTATGTCCTATTTTCTGGAAACCTCTTGAGGGACGAGGTACGGGAAACCGGGAAGTAGTGGAGATCTTATTATGTACTGTAAACGGAGCGCCTAGGTTTCCTGGTTACCTGGTTCCTGAGTTACCGGAAACCCGGAGTCGGAAACAAGCTAAAACAAGAGAAAACCCCGAATCTATTTTACATACTGTAGGTCTGAATCTCGTTGAACGCAATGTCGGCTTCGGGAGTCTTGTTCTTCCCAGCCTTCTCCGCGGCAAGCAACGCCACGTCCGCAAGTTGCAAAATGCTAAAGGAGTATTAAGTGCTATGCAATGATGAGTCGTAGAATACTGAACAATACTGTTGAAGATTATCATCACGATCCCTTGGATTTGTATCGTTCTCGACTAGGTGACGGCAGAGAGCAATGAGGGTGAAGGACTGTCCTTGGCATCCTCGACCAATTCTTATGGTGCGCTTGCAAAGTCTTTGAAGGATAAAGCTGAAGGCTCCGCCAACTGGCATAGTGGAACAGGGCACCGCCTATGGCCAAGGGGGGCTCGGCTCGGATGGAAATCGAATAGACTTCAAGTGTCACGGTCACGGTGGACGGGGATTTGTGCATGTACAGTAGTATATAGGGTTGGAACCGTTGGATTGCGTTTGTGCACCCAACGCCCACCGAGAGTCCTTACCTCGAGAATTCAGCATGGTGGGATTCAAGACGCGAACATGACATACTGATCCAGGTCAGGGGCCGCGGGAATCGCTGAGACGTCGGATTAGTAGTACTACTCCGAGCATGTTGGTTCCCCGTCCCCTTATCCCAACCGTTTCAGAGCTCACAAATTCTAACAAGGAATACGTCCTCAACGAAGCTCATCATCTGAGATATTGACCCTCTACTGTTTCTTTCTCTGGACTCGTTGGACTCGCCTCATTTATTGTCTACATGTCTTCATCCGTGATACCAGTAAATTGTTGCAATCTTGGCCCTTCATTCATACGTAATCTTCGACTTGAATAAGTACTTGCTACGGGAACCCTATGACTCTTGCTCGAACAATACGCTATTATAAAGGCAGATACAGTTTGAACTTCAGATTGTTCAAACCAAGTTTGGTAGATTGCTGGTTCGCTTCCACGGTATAGGTTTGAACTTCGAGCTAAGAGTGTTCAGACAAATTTGGTTCAAATTCAAACTACGAAATACAACAAACGCGGCAGTAAGGTTATCATAGTACTAGTAGGTCGTGTTCAAACACATGAAAGAAGGTTGTTTGAAAGATGTTCGAACCGCATTTGAAAACAGGCTCTGGAAGTTTGATCTAATTAGATCGAACGGTACACTCAAGAAATTTGAACTGACCAGTTTGAATGACGGACGATGGGAGATTGAACAACACGCGATGGGAGATTGAACGGACCGGCACTGGAAGTTCGATCTAATTAGATCGAACGGTACACTCAAGAAATTTGAACTGACCAGTTTGAACGACAGACGATGGGAGATTGAACAGCAGGCGATGGGAGTTCGAACAATGGGCGATGGGAGATTGAACAGACCGGACCAGTGGTGGTGGTGAAATGAGTTGAGGCCATAAAATTGAAAACATAAACACGTAAAAGGAGAGGAAGCGATATGGTTGCCGTTGACACGGACCAGGCTGAGCAGGCTCTGGAGGGGAAGAGGATGGCACATGGACAACTGGGAGAGGATGGCGATGTAAGCAGTTGCGATGTGGCTTGGATTGGTGTCACAGGCGATCCAAAGTGCGCATTCCGACTCGGAACGCAACGGGCATGTCCCTTGTGTTGTCGGCACAGATAGTGATCGGATTTACTTGTAGGTAACAGGCTTCCGAGGCCTCAATGCTGGTCGAATTCTAGTGGGACGTGAGCTGTGCATGACTGTAAGCATTATACTGAAAAGGGGGGTAGGAAAGCTTACATCTTCAAGATAATCTTTTGATGCCTTCGCTTGGGCTCTACGTTCTCAGGTGCCAGTGGAGAGTTTTCATCGACGTCACTTGGGGCCTTACGCTTCTTCCCATTCTTCTTGCTATTTCTATATCACAAACGACACAATAGACGATCAGTCATGGTAGTGAGATTGGTGTTTAAAAAAGAAGCGTACGTAGTAGGCCCTGCAGCAATGACATCATTTTCTGCGTCATCGATCTCCTCGGTCTCCTGAGCTTCGGCGTCCACGCTGATGCCCCCCACATCTCCCAGTGATGTGTTAACAGCGTTCTGTGGGTTCAAGGTAAGGTAGGGGACACCAGGAACCCACTAGGGTTATGTAAGCAGAACCAGGGTTAGGGTTCTGGTGCAAATCCGAGGGGGCGACGCTTATGATGGCAGGTGGGGTGCGGCACATGGAGGAGATTGATTGGGATCCATGCTAAATAGTGTAATATTGCTACTGAGGAATAATAGAGGATTTTACGGATGCTACAAGCTCAGGTGGCAAGGTGCGATGGCCATGATACTTCCGGTTGGCCCATGTGGCCTGTGCCCCAGTCAACCCTTCTCCATACGCGTGAATGAATCGGGCTGAGCGGTTTGCAAATCTAATGGACAGTGGCCGCTGTTTAAGCTTAGATGCAGACAGTGATTAACAGGGACATACCGACGAATTGAAAGAAGGGGGACCTCATCAAGACACTCCCGCATTTTCTTCTCCATCTCATTGATGGTTGCACTTCGGGCGATGACGCGATAATGCAACTTGGCAGCACCCCAGTATTGTTCGATGAAATTGAGCTCACAGTGGTATTTTGGGTAAAAGTCACAGAGGTGCCCATGCAACTCAATGAATTCTTGGAGATATGGCTTCTGATTGGCAAAATCTGGCTGCATGAAGAGGACGCGGCGGCAACAGCAGTCCGTCCGGCCAGGAGGGCATTTGAAATCAGGGCACTGTGCGAGAAGACCACCCTCTGGCCACAGACCACGCTCCCGAATGATCTGTTCCATACCCTTAAACCAATTTGGCATCGTTGGGTGGTTTTCTGGAAAGTAAAGTGGCTGTGGTGTGCCATCAGGCAGCATGCCATCACGCATGCGAGGACCACCATTACCGGCTGCACGCGTCCAACCAACCTTTGGACCTGGGCACATTCAGGACAGGTACAGATGCACAAGCTGAAACACACCTTTAGGCATCTCGTGTGCAGAGAGTGCATCAGCGGCACGCTTCAGATGATTGGGAGCATTGTTGAACATCCATAGGCCTTGAGCAAGGCCACCTGTCTTCCTTTCAAAGATGGCAATGGCACGGTCAACTTGCACAATAAGATCCTCGTTTGTGAAATAGCCATCACGATTTTTGCTGGGTTTGATGATGAGGCGTGCCTCCCTGTTGTGCGATAAGTTTTAGATGTGCACAGGAAGGAAGATGGTGCACTTGGTCCCATCTTTCAAGCATCCCCATTCAACAGTCATGAAGTCCGACACCATGATCGACTGACCATTTCCCTTTGGTTTGGGGGGATCACGCACATGTTTTGATCCCCAGCGAGAGCGTCGCTTGTCATTCTGATAAAATGTGGATTCGTCATGTGTGATAAGGATCAGCTGTGACTGGCTGTGTGCATGGGAGGTGGGAAAGCCACTCAGAAGGGGAAGAGGGTTGCCATCATTATCGTAATGATGGAATCGCTTTTCATATTCCTTCCATCGCGCAACAAATGCTTCTTGATATGCGACCACATCCTCTCGTTCGTGGCCATCAATATACATCCCCTTCTGTGTCTTTCCATATTGCCAAGACATTGCCGCGAGCCAGCGCCGGGCTGTGCGTACAGAAATCGATGGCTTGATGATGCCCTTCTCGTGGAAAATTGCCTGGACATGGTCACTTGCAATGATGTCAACAAGAGCTTCAGCACAGAAAGACATGTTTGTGGCAGCCTCAGTCACATGAAGCCGCAGCTCTTGTGCGATGTCCTCATGGTGAAGGATGCTGGATGATGCCCCAAGATTATGGTGAGGAAGCTGGCCTGTGTGGAGGAACGTGAGCGTCCATCATCGGATATTTCGTGCATGATTGTCTGCACCACTTCCTTGTGCTTGTGCGACAATAAGTGATGCTTCTTTCCAGGTGCACAAGAACTGTGGATCCGTCCAAAGGTTCAATGCTCCAAGCATGGCCAAAATGCGAGAGCGCAGAAAAACATCAAGCGTTCTGTCTTTGCTTTTTGCAGTGAGCTCTGCCTTTGCCCGTCGCATCCTCGTTGCATCCTTCAGAATACTTTGGACACATGTCACAGAGTGCTTCTGTGAGTGGCTTGGGTCAGACTCGCCAGTAAACGTTGCTCGTCTTTGTTTCCTTTCGGCAAGAAGTGCAGCAACAGCTGCAGATGCGCGTGCAGCTTCGGCCTCTGTTCGAAGCCTCTCGAGAAGCTCGAACTCAGCCTCTTCCTCATCGGCCATAGCATCCTCGTCGATTTCATCAGGTCCATCGCCGACACTTTCCTCGTCCTCTTCAATGCAGGTGATTTCGATTTCTTCGACCCCTGACCCTGATTCGTCTCCACTCTCCTCTCTCTCTGGTCGTAAATCTTCCACCAGCGCAGATTTCTGTTGCCGTTTAAACAGGTCTTTGATTGTTGGATATCCCTGTGAATGGAGTGCACGGGATGCACGCTTCTGGCGCCATTTCGTCCAGCAAGAATCTCCTGTGTTGCGGCGGCGTTTCTTCTCAACCTCGGCTGCACACTTCTGCGCATTATGCAGAACCTTCATAAGGTGGTGAAGCACTGCTTCATTTGATGACTTGGTTTGCTTGGTGAGTGACTGAGAATTCTCGTCACCGGAATCCAGACCTGACCCAATGTCAGGAACCTCCTCGGTGGTTTGGCGCACATGGGGAAGAAGCGCATCTGGCACATTGGGGTGAGAGGCATCAGGTGGTGCGTTGGACCCAGGGCAAGAGGTGTCGAGGTGAGAGGGCTCAGAGGCATCAGGGCGAGAGGCATTGGGGTGACTCGGAAGGGCATCAGGGTGAAAGGATGTGTCTATTGCCAGGAGTCTGGCCTTGCGGGCTCTGGCAGCATTCTTGGCCTGTGCAGCCTTTCCTGTGCGTTTCTTAGGCATGATGTACTCCAAGAAATCTATTTTGTTGCACCACAAACACAACGAACACGGAAACGCCGTTGTCCATCGCGGGTGATGGGCGCTTACATGGGCGCTTGTGTCACGTGATTGGTGCAAAGTTGGGTGGTCAATTTCATCAAAAGTGGCTGGAATGCGTTGAAATCGCTCTCTAACAAATTTGGGAAGGGTTCCAATGTTTATGATTGTGTCCCTAACTACTTTGCAACAACACAAATTTTTAAAATTCTGTTTTAATAGGCTGATAGAAATGCTTCTTAGGTACATCTCTATTAAAATAAATTTGTGAAATCAAGCTTGAGGAAGGAAGAGATCGAGGAGCGGGAGGGTGTGTGTTGCGTGCGTTTGTGCTTACATAACCCTAGTGGGTTCCTGGTGTCCCCTACCTTATTAGCACTGTGACCATCACTGGCAGGCGTTTCATCCTCCAGGCTGCTGCCAGTGCTTTGGCTCACGTCATTGTCGTTGCGAGTCGGACTTGCCATGTGACTGAGAGCCTCCTGTATTTCTGCCTTGGATCGGAATGTGAAGCGTCGTGTAGGTTCATTGCCATGTGTGACGGGTTGGCAAGAATGAATATGTTCAACCAGCATATAGACCTGTGCCCGAGTCAAGGACTCAGGTCGCAAAAGCGGAATGCTAGGTGGTAATGTCGCAGTATCGAAATATATATCAGGTTGCTTCTCGATCGCGTCCCATGGGATGGTCGGCATGTCATTGTCGCAAGGCCAGTTGCGCTCTATGCGATGACCACACACGGCAGCGTCAGTTCTGAGTCCAGTTGACCAAGGCAGTCAGTAAACAGATACTACTCACTCCATAATTCATCGAAATAGCACCTCAACAGCACTTTCACGTCACTCAATGGCTTTGCATCATCGTCGTCCCAAGATGGCAGGATCGGATAACTTTCAAGATCAAAATGTATAATGAGTGGAGCCGTAATGTGTTTATCTTGCGGCACACATTCCAGACCTGTCACAACATTGATGATCATATGGTGATGGTGAAGAAAATGTGGCTTACGTGGAATTGTCTCTTCGCAAAATGTCGCAAATGGGACCACGTATCGCTCGTTGTAGTTGTTGATGCTCTCATGGAATGACTTTTCGTCGCGGATGGCATTGACGGAAATGCTTTGTTGAGCCTAAATCAACGTTCGTCTGAAATAAAATAACACTACAACTCACCATCCAGGCTCGACGATACTGCTTTCCCCACGGATGCCATATATTAGATTGAACGATGCGAGGCCAATTTGGTCTTCATTAAAGCCGATCAAACTGCACAACACCTTGGACATAGCTCGAACGAACACTTTCTGATTTCTAAATCACACGTAACGGTTAGCAAGAAAAATAAATTTCGAGACAAAACACACTTTAAAATTTGTGGAGATGTGTAGGAATTCTCAGTAAGAGTTTGTTGAGGTGCTGCTTCGTTGTCCCACCGCTCCTTCTCGTCGACTGTTAAGCTTTCCCAGGCGCGTTTTTCAGCACTCTGGAAGTAGCCGATCTGTTTGCTAGGAGGATCACCATGCGCCTCTCGATCCTTTGTGGCTTGATCTGTGATTGACACGTGATTGGCCTCCCGGTATAAGTCTCGACCTGTAAGTACGTTGGCAGCTCAAAGGGCACTTATTGGGTTGAAATTATCCAAGTTTTCATCGGCAGGAATAGTGGATTTACTGAGTCTGCGATGTTTGACGTTTTTAAAGAGTTCCTTGACGCGCTGTTATGATGCAATGATCTGTCAAGTATGCCGTGAAAGTAAATTGATATTACTCACCTTCCTCCACTTGTCAATGTCTGTCACAGGGTTAGGCTCCACATTACGATTTGTATCCACAAGTTGGGTCTCAAATTTAGCCAAGAATTCTTCTGTCTTCTTGTTTTTGAGCATTCTTTGGACAGCGAGATCTGTAGGGTTGTCTTTGATAAGCGCAAGATACTCGTTGAAGGCCGATTGAAGCCACGCCTCTTCATCGGGCTTGTAAAATGATTTTGGGCCTGAGCGGGTACCCATAACAGAGCTTTGGTACGGCAAAAAGCAGTGGGACAGATCACTTGAAGAAGCAGATGTTGGGGGTCAAAAAATTGTGCAAATGGGGAATGATTGAAGTACTCACCTTCTGTTATAAAAAAAGATCATTCGGGTCTGTTGATTGATCGCAAACATCCACACATTTGAACAATAGCATGAACTATGGAGGATCCAGTCTGGACAAATGTGGTGGGATCAACTGTGGTTTGAGAACGGAAACTTTTGGCGACAAGATTTGAACACAATGTGAATTTGCACTTTCCGATTCCGAGTCAAGCATGGTGTGGTGCACAAGACAGCGTGCCAGTGAGTTTGAGAGTGAGGAACAGAAATGACGGATTGAGACAAGATGGAGGTCAAAGATCAACCGCCAAGCGGGAGTGAGCAGGGCACATCAACTGAACAAGTAAGGAGTAAGACAGTTCAGAGACGACTCGGAGACGAGCCCCTCAACGTGAAGATTTCAAGATGCATTACCATGTGGAGACTTTATTTGGTGTCAAGAGGCTACTAGATGACGAGAGAGGGGAAACCCCAAAACTTAGGAGAGTTCTCACGTGGGAGGATTGAGGAGAGAGTGTGTAATATTCCAGAGTGACGACTCCCATATACTATCTGTGCAGGTAACTGTAATCTATCTGTCAACGAAGAGCAGTAAGCGATCTCAGAATAAGACAATGGTGAACGCTACAGATGTCTGGACGCGGCTACTACTAAGGGAGAACTGAGGCGGAGTCGAAATTGAATGACGGATCATGGCAAGGGGTATGAAGAGGTTGTGGCTGGTCGGAAGGTGGGTCCGGTCGGTGTAGTGTATAGGGTAAGGATAGTAGCCCAAGTGAAAGTGGGTCATGTTAGGGAGCAATCCGGAGCCAGCAGTCTAGCGTGCAAGCGGAGCACACTGCCGGAGGGCGGAAGCGGAGCGGAACGCGATAAGATCACACCGGATGCCCATAGGGGCGCTCAGAATCATATGATAACGCCCTGAGTGCATTGATAAGATAAACAGACATACATACTCGTAAATGTACTTAAGCACGCAAGTAGAGTAGGTGAACTATACTGTTCGGCGGGCATCCCCATCTATCATTGTGTGACACCCATAAATCTTAAAAGGTCGAAATTCTACGATTGACACTTAAACGAAGCGTGAAATGCCAGATTGTCGGACTGGGATGAGAGTATCCAGCACTGGCCCAACCGGGAAGAGATTGGTGCGCTGATGCAAGCGATACAAGCAGATGAGATTTGGCTCAGATCAGAGTTGCGGGTGCTCCAAAGTGCTCATTCCAAGTCCAATGGTCCCACAGGGAGCTTCTTTGTCACCTACACTCATTACTGCAACCAACCTGACCCTTGCCCATGGGTGTGGCATACCCTCCAGTACAGATGCGGGTTCTCATCAAACCGGTGGGAGCTCAAACACATATAGGTTTTGAGTACGCATTACACATCCCATTAAAAATTGCTTTGTATGTATGAAATAATACTACATGACACCAGAACTACAGCTTGTAATTTTTCGAGCCATTGGGCGCGTATTAATTATTGATGGACCCCTGCACGCACAATGATAGCACCGCCGTCACCTGAGCATGTGTGCACGCTCATGCAGCTAGCCTAGACTAAAGTAAGCCCATACCCACCTGTTGTGAGACTGATTTGTGCGCATGGAAGTGGTGGGTACCTCTTCCATAGTGAGTGTGACGACTCGGCCACATTGGATTGCGGCCCGGCCCGGAAAAGGCCCAAAATTCTTCGACGCGTCTCAAAGTTGCTGATGGGTTTGTATTCAAACGAGCACAGGATTGAGGGGTTTGAGCAAAGACCAGATCTATGGACTTGCCAGTGTGTATCTCCCTTACTGATTTCTGATCTTCACTTCACGTACTGATGTATTTCCAGGATGTCTGATTTAGTTGCATCACAATATGTTATTTGACTGTTTCAGTTAGCCATCACGTCCGTATTGGTTCCGAGTCAATGTGGCTATTGTCACAGTAATGCCACAAAAAATATTGAAGGCCTCTGGGCCCTAGGTTTTGCTTCTACACTTCTGCCCATCATGCCGAAAGGCAAGAAACGCGCTCGTGCTCTTGATGAAGACGAAGATGAGTATAAGACTGCTCACGCCCAGTTCAAGAATCCATTCCACACGACCATCAATTACACTCTGACGTCTGCATCTGCCGACAGTTCACAGTTGAAAACAGTTCTGAACACGCGTACCGTTGCATACAATCCACCTACAAGGCCTGTTCTTGTATGCCCACCGCAGCCACTCAATACACTGGATCTATGTGACTCTGTTTCTCCTGATCCCAAAATGAAAACACAAGTGAGTGTCACCGCGTACCCTCATTCTCGGTCTCACATAGGCTGCAGTCTTCGGTTCTTCTGGATCAGTTTGGTGCTCATTTCGACGAGATCCAGGATTCTATTCTTGCGGTTGAGTACGACAATACTGTTGGCAGTGCCTGTTCTTGCGGCGTGGTCAGCCAAATACGGACTTGCCGTTGCCTTGACTGCTTCCAGTCTCCTGTCACCTGTGAGCAGTGCTTTGTTCAGAGGCACCAAACACAGCCATTCCATTGGGTCGAACAGTGGAACGGCTCTTTCTTTGTACGATGTGATATCTCAGCCCTTGGACATGCCATCGCTCTTGGCCATCGCGGGGAACTATGCCATAACATCTCAAAAACGACACCCCCACTTGAGTTTCTGATCGTCCACACGAATGGAATACATAGGACTAAGTTGCTATTCTGTGGTTGCGTTGGTTGCGGAAATCGGATGCAGCAACTATTGAAAGCTCAACTCTTCCCAGCGACCACAGAACAACCAACCACTGCATTTACGTTTGGCGTCCTTCGAGAATTCCACCTCCATAGCCTGGAATCAGTTGTGGCGGCCCATGGCTATATGAACGCATTGCGACGCCTGACAGACAATACGTTTACCACAGACATCCCTGTAAGTTCCCAAGCGTCCTGATTATGGTCAAAACCCCTACTTACACTCGCAATAGGATTTACAATCCCAGCTCCTTCGCGTCGCTCAAATTTGGAAAGTCGTCACAATGCAAAAGCGTAGTGGCCAGCTCCATGGAATGGACCGCCTCCTGCCCCACCGAAAGCCTGGAAGTATCATTGTTCGTTGTTCCGCCTGTCCAGAGCCATTCTTCAATATGGATAAGGATTGGAAATCGACTCCACAAAATATGAGGCGCGTTTATGTAAATGCAACTATTGCGTTGTCAGCTCATTTCTTTGAAGACATATTAACCAACTCTTCATTGCGGAGGATGGATGCCATAAGTTCCAGAAGAAAAAGAAGAACGGCAACCCTGATGATGTATCACTGCTTGGCGATACTGGTTACTTTCCAGATGACAAGGAATATAAGGAATATCTAGCCGTGGCTACTGATTCAACTGAAGTATGTACATTTCTTTTATGAGGTGTCTACTCATCAGACTTAGTGATCTAGAAATCAACGTGCGCGTATCTAAATGTTGTCAATTCACAGAACAAGACGAAGTTTAAGAGCATGGAGATCACAGGTGTGGTCGCATGTTCTTGTCGACATGGCATTTTGAAGAGCATGGTCGATCTGCAGAAGGGAGAGAAGTTCGTCGTTCGTTAGTTGTTATCTTCCCAACTTACTAACTTTTTTTAAGATTCGCAAACGCTGACTACGCATTGGCAATGGCTCTTCGACAGCATCCCGAGCTGAGATACATTCTACACGCTTATGATATCGCCTGCCAGCATTCTATCAAGCTTCGCGAACGCTTTTCCAAGTACTTTCCAGATGTTCTTGACCAGCTGACAGAATTACAACAACTTGTCCCATCGCTCCATGTTCATGGCCATATCGAAGACTGCCAATTTCGCTATAATCTGGCATACCATAAAGGTGCAGGAAGGACCCACGGTGAGAATCTGGAAGGAATTTGGGGAGCCCAAAGGCCAATCGGTGGCATGACAAAGGAGATGAATAATGGCCACCGACACGATACCTTGAACGATTACAATGGCGATTGGAACTGGTTAAAAGTGCAACAAATGGGTAAGCAATTATTTGAACTGCTGTCTCAATCTTTGTTCAAACGGTTTGCTTTCAGCTCGGTCATTATATCGTGGGCTGATCAACGGACGTAAATTCGCGTCGACATCACGAATGGAGTATCTAGCTCTGAGTGAGATGTTTGGCAGGGAAAAGGTTATGAAATGGAGCAAGCAGAGCACAGTTCCAGAGCTTAAGAACGGGGAATGGATAAGCGTATACCGTCACCCAAAATCAAAAGGTTCTCTTTTTTATCTCACAGCTCAGACTGGTAGCTGTGTTGACTTGTGCTGTTTAGTGCCAGATCAAGCATCAGTGTGCCGAAATCTTCTTGCTGAAGAGCTGAAGACGAAGGCTTCTTCATTGAACCCTACTACGCCAATTGTGACATTCATCAACACGGCTATAATAATTCAACAAGAACAGTTTGTCGTCTCTGTCGTTCATCTCTAGTGCTATATGACGTATCGTCTTCATGTAGGCGTGCTCTTCACCAGAAGATCAAACAGTGGCATGAGCACAGACTTGCTCACACTGAGAAGGAGATCATGAACGAGGAAAACCAGCTACGACTAAATATAGCAAAATGGCGTAAGGTCCAGGTTCAGCTCATGCCACAGTTGGGGGACTCCATCGCAGCACTCCCTCCTTCCGATGTGCACGAGGAACAGCTATGCATCCCTTCCGATTTCAGTGAATCTCAGCGCGATCAGCTCAAGCTCAGCCATCTAGTTGATGTAGAAATGAAGTTACGAGAAGGCGAGGCTCAAGACGCTCTACGTGATCTGCGAATGACTGTTCGAAACATCAACACCCTTACGTTCCAAAAGCAAACTGAAGTCCGTGGCCAAGAGGCGAACCTTAGATCCAACGACGCGATAAACAAATTCAAGGCAAAACGCCATTTGTTAGTTCTCAAGTACAATGCCGCTCGGAGTGCGATGGTTGCACTGGGATGCTCGGATACTGGCGAGGGCAGCGACTTTCCACCATTGAAAGAGTCAGATGCCACAATGAAAAACTCAGAGCGCCCGTATCAGTTGGGCGATGGAAAACGTTTGGGTGGTCCTCTGTTGACAGCGGGAATAGGGAAGAAGGTGGTTTTACCAAGCGAGCCAGGTATTGTCACACTTTAAGGTGACTAGCGTCAAACTAATATGTTATGCAGGCTTTCGTCGTCAGCCACAACGGGTGACAAGACAAACTAAATCAGGTGGGAACGGACAAATTATTAGTCTTTTTGGCAGTCAGACTAAATACAACTATTCTAGCAGTAGAAAAGGTGAATACCGATCTTCCCAATTCAACCAACAAGGACAGTTGGATTTGGCAAATCGGTCCTACGGGGAAGGGGAAAATGTCAGAAAAGGATGTAGCGGAATGGTATGATAAATGTGCGTGCCTTTCTGGTTTCGAATTTGTTGCCCATTAACTTGGCACTCAGGCGATTCAGTGCAATGGCATCGTGCACGGGCTCTAGTTGAGAGGTGGGACGAGGATGTGGAAATTCTGGAGGAAGAATTTCGACGTAATATTCGGTCATTTGAAAAGATGTCCCAGATATGGTCGGAACTCAGCCTCAGCTTCGGGCCAAGCGGTCATCGTGCCTATGCGTTGGAGAAATCATCAGCATATGCCCAAATGGCCAAGGAGAGTAGGACCCTGTTTGAAGCTGCTGGCGGGTCATGGCCGGCAGAGGATGAATCACTTTTTGATCATATCCGGCGTGTTCGAAAACAGTGGCCAAGGTTTGCACCTCACAATTGCTACTTACTTATCCCTTACTATTATTAATCTTATAGCCCTTTTGCGGGTGTGGATCAATCTACGTTGTAAGGTGGGCACGCCCGCTGCGCTCAGAACGAGCACTTCGGAGCGCCGGCAACACCAATCCGAGCCAATCTTATCTCCCCTCACCAAAGTCGTCGACGTGGTAACCCTCCCCTCCCGAAGACCTATCTAGACTGGTGTTTGTCATCCCTTACCATCTGGAGCTATTCTTTCTTCTCTATCACCCCACTTGAAGTCTTTGCGTCGAGGAACTTTGTCTCGTCTCTGAAGTCTCTTTCTCCTTACTTGTCAACGTGCCCCGCTCGCTCTTGCTTGGTGATTGTTCTTTGACTTCCCTCTCATCTTTGTTCGTATCTGGTCATATTTCTCAATCTCACCGGCGTACTGTCTCATGCACTACAATGTTCAGACCATCTCAGTTGTAAGCCGCTCGAATTTCAGTGCATATTCGTGACCGCAGCAAGGTGCTCGAAGGCGAAATGCCACCTTGCAGTGACACGCCACGGAGCACAGCGCGTACGAGCCTTGTACAGGCGCAGTGGCGTGCAACCGAATGGGAACAACGAGGAAACGGTATGAGTTTATACTAGTTTGAACCTTCTTGTCTGACAATCCATTAGACGTTTGAACCCGGCCGGATCAATCTAGGTATAAACTGTTGGATGGTTTAATTACTACATAGATCGAACATACTAGGTTTGAACTATGTTTGAACTTGTATTTCTTACTACAAATTGGGGATATATATAAGCGTAAACAACGGTCTGAGGCGGTTTAAACTATAGTTTAACCGTGCTATGGGTTGAACCTCAAGGCACATCGGATGGTGTTTAGTTTAAACAGAAGTCCTAGGATTCTATCTTGCTAATTACATAGCGCTTTAGCGGTTAGCCCCCAACCCTACGAGGCTGACATCTGGCAAAGTCTAGCACGTCCCTGCAGCGGTGGATACTACGATCAGATGGGCTGAGCTAGTTGCACGACCGTGACACAGTCCGAGTTGCCACCCGCCGTTCGGCGTGCCTACTAGTAGGTCCGGGTCTTTTCCCGGGGCGCGGTGCCAGTGGCGTGACCGACTCGGATGCGTGCAAGTCCTTCGTTCTCATTAGCTGGTCCCCCCACGTGTGTTGTCATATGACACCAGTGAATATGCCAAGGACCGTGACACCAATGATAGGCTGGGAACGTAGTCGTTGCATCACGATGATAACAACCTGCATCGCCTCCAGACCACGTTAGTGACTATCCATCATGATCCCTTATCTACCGGACCGGGCCAGGGCAGTTTCCTTCACTGGCAATCTTGGGAAAGGGTCATTCTCTGTCCATCGTATGCCTGTGCTGAAGTATGACGGGCTAGGCCCGATCAAAGACTCCGCTTGTGTTTCACTCGAAACGTCACTACGTTCTTTCTGGCCCAACCCCCTCTCAAAGCTTCTTCCAGCCCTCTCACATGTGCAGTACGTCATCAACAGTCGAAATGTATGCATCACTCTGAGGAATTATCCACGTCTCATCATCCGTCCTTCTGTTTCCTCTCCCATGGGTTTGGGTTTCATACTTTCATTCCATCTACTTGGACGAGCAATTGAAATAGATGACCTGAACAAACTCCTTATTAGCCACTCAGGAGCAAGGAAAGCGCTCTCAGTTCATCACATCGCTGGCTCCGTGTTCCGTGGATCATTTTCCATCTAGCACAGACAAACTTAAGCGCTCTGTCTACGGTAGGTCCAACTTGATGCCATCATGCTTCTTCCGCCCAGTCCACCTATCACCACTCTTCCTCATCACCGCGTGTATCGTTACCCTTCACACTGGTGACTACTTCGATCATGAGGATTTCCCCTAACCAGTCTGATCTTGCCCGTTGAGCCTGCGCAGGGTTACAATTCACCTTACGCTGCCTTATTAGGAAATCGGTTCTATTGGCACTCTTCCCAGTGTCAATTCTGCGCTGACTATCACGCATCCACTCCTTCAAACCGCCTCGTCCGGGTCCTTCACTGTCGTACTACGAACGGTTGCCGTGTGTGTCCTTTCTGTGCAACTTTAACTTAATATTGTGATAGCATGTCGAGTGTCATGACACTCACTTGCTTTTGTTGCTTCCGGCCCATCTTTCTAGTCACCCCGTCATGGTTCTGGTCCGTAGTTCGATTTTATGGATCAATTAACATGGTCGACATAGCTTGGTTATTGTTGTTAGTTGTTACAAAAGGATGAGCGACACCTTCCATTTCGACCAATTAAGGAGAGGGCTCTCCACTAGCGCAGAATGAGGGGGGTTTTATGTCAAAATCAGTTCTGGCATACAGCTCAGGAGGGAGGAGGGGTAGATATAATACAAAGATAAAGAGTGCAAAACCACAAGACACCAATTACTCCTAATCCTAAACTGTGAGTCCCCAGTTGGCTTTCGTATTAGCGCTCACTGGCACGGGATATCTTCGGTTGTAAGTTCGCGTCTTTAGCGGACTCCTGCGACGAACGTAACTTTCGCACTTACCCATTTTCACCCAACCCTGTAATGGGATCTACACGTCCTATCCACTCCTTGTCTTGGCCGCTGTTGGTGCCTACCTCGGATTTAATCTTGACGCTATCTGAGCGATTTCCAAGTATATTCTCCAAGCCAAGGCGGAACCCGTTGATCTTCTCATCCCACTCGTGTCCTGGCTCATCCCCATGGTCCAGGATGAATGCATTGATCTCACGCAAAAAATGACCGAGCGCCTTTGCACGAAGCAATGAAAATTCCGGCTCATTCGATCCCCGTGCCAGCGCCAGGTACGATGCCACAAGCATTGCCGTACCACCAATGACTTCAATTGCAATAGATGCCTTGCAAAGATGTCAGGCAGATCACGAAGCAGGATAACATTAACGCCACATACATGGCTCTCTTTCAATGTAGCACCGAGAGCGGTAGTAAGAGCACTTAAAAGTACTTGTAGACCAATTGCAATATTAATCGCCCAGCTCGTCCATTTTCCTGTATAACGATGGACGAAGGTCGATAGAAGACTCACTGCGCGTATAATAACCTCTTACCTCGGGATGCAGCCTTGTTCCTCTCCGCCTTTGCTATCGTAATGGTTGCGTCCAGCCGCTGAGCGACGGTCCTTTCACGATTCTGCGGGAGGGGATCCCGGCAGAAGAGTTAGCCCGCCACGAAGGTAGATAAATCACTTCAGGGAACGCACAGAATCCATGTGACGCAGCGGCAAAGGAGAGTTGAGTGGCGCCTGGTACGGCCGCGAAGCACGCGCAGTGTCGCGTGGAGGTGTAGATGTGCGCCTGCCACCATAAGACGAGGGGGAGTTAGAAGCCAGAAAAGTTGGTTCCAGTCCACATTGTGGTGGTTCTGGAGGTACAGGCCGGGGGGGTACATTCATGGAGTATTCTTGAGGTGGCTTGGGGGCAGGTTGAGATGCTTGGGTAACGCGAGGAGTCGAGGGTTGTTCAAGAAGAGAAAGCATGGTCTTTACTGTACCCGCCGACGCAGTCGACGTGGATGCATCACCTGAATTTCCTCGAGGGGCAGGAGGCGACGCCAGCCGAGAGTGTGCTACACTCAGCGGGGCAATTGACGCGGGTGCATCTGATGGGTTCCCTTGTTGGGCAGAGGACTGGCCAAGAATGGAAAGCCCGGTTTCGGTTTGCATGGGCGCATCCACTGAGCTATCTCAAGGAGAGGACGATTGCCCTAGCGGAGAAAGGACAGCTTGTGCTGCGGCCAGTGGAGTGGTTGCCAGTGGTGGGGGCTTTGGCTCATTGGACTGTGATGCACTCATGGGGGACAAAAGCAGGAGAAAGAGATGGCCTGGTCATGTTTGTCCTGCAGCATAATTAAGAGCAACGATATCAAATAGACAGCAGTACAGTAATAGAGAACCATAACTTGAAATAAGGACACTTGTGCCTCGGTGCCTACGTATGGTCGGCGTTCTGTGATTGACCTACATTTCAGCACTTTGGTTCTATTTGGCTCAAATTCATTTCTAACATTGTCCACTGTATAGGAGTTAGTTTTTATACTATATGCACATGACTGAACTTGAACGAACAAAATCGATAGGGAAAATGTGGGGATCCCTTGGGTTGGTCTTCAAAGCCATGCTGGTTGTCACATATCGAGAGACAAAGTTGGGGCCTTTCCGCACCAAGTCACGCTCTCAAAGTAGTTTAGGCCCAATTTTAGACGCTCATTCGTCAGGCCCCAACTGTATATGACTCATATGTAGAACAAGTTGATGTGCATGCCTTCGGCGTGCCTGCGCTGACATCCATGCCTTCAGCACGGGTCGCATGCTTGCTTCGCAAGCCTGCAACCCTGCCTACGGCATGGATGTCAGCGCAGACATGCCAAAGGCATGCACATCAACTTGTCGGGGGCTGCGCCCCCGAACCCCCGCATCGCCCACAACTATTCGTCTGGGACAGTCTATAGTTTACATCTCATTCCATCATGATATATACACAGTCATCCTATCCTATCTAATGGTCTATCTAATGCTATATACACACAGTCATTCTATCTATAGGTTACACTCTAGTCTCCACTATTCTACCTGTTACGATCGCGCTGCCTTTGCGCACTGACCCAGCCATTACGCAGTCTCTGGGACTTGCGGCTGGTTACCTGACAAGACAAGGATGGAATCAGGACCTCCCTGGGAGGCCCTACATTGAAT
>QLOS01011694.1:0-32807 GCA_003313725.1 Russula sp. MG48
AATGACACTCCTTCAGGTTAATCCTTCCTCCATCACCATGGCACCGTCACCGTCACCGTCACCGTCACCATCAATCATCAGGCTCTCTCCCTCCTATCTCGCTTCTCGCCCCCCGTTCTCCACGTCTTCTTGATGCTAGTGGCCATGACACTCCCAGAAAATATGGCATGTGATGGAACTGCTCATCGTGGATCCCTGGCCTTGTAAGCACTTTGTCCGGCATCTACAGCCTCATCGTCGTACCCTTTTATTGGGTTCTAAATAAACGAAGGGCGCGGAAAAAGCGTGAAAAAACAATCCTAAGCTGTCGGACGATCCAGCCCTTGACCATGCCATCAGATGGTCATTTATGCGAAATTGGTCCTGAAGTTGAAAGGTCGCTAGACCAATACTTTACCAGCGCCCTCGTTGCAACATTGGATTTAGAACATCAATCAAGAAGTCAGCCACTTGTAGATTCGCACCGTCAGTCGAGTCACGTATGTGCACCGCTCTGTAATACAGGTCCTCGAGCTGACTTATATATTGTGTAGGCCCGGGCCTTTGCATGAGTGCATTTAATCGCTCTCTATCGACGTAGCATCACTAAGATGGTCAACTGGAATGATCCCTCCGTCCTCTATAAAGACTCCCGTCCGTTTCCTGGTTATCTTGTTGACCTGATGTCGTCCTGACAATCATATAGTCGCCATGATCAAGCTCAATCATGCCATTGCTGGTATCTACATGTGCGCTCACTCTCGTACCCAAGAAAGCGCACATCGATGTGAACTAACAACGTCAGTTGGGATACTGCGTTTACTGCAGGGTTTGAGCTAGACGTCCTAAGAGGAAAACGACCCTACAGATGGTCAATATGGGTAAGTTATCGTGACTATGGATTATCACCACAGCCCAATTCGAAGTAGCTATACCTTGGAACCCGCTACACTGCTCTACTTTTCTTCATCCTAGTCCTTATTGTTCAGAACGGTGGCAAGGTTTCCTGTCGGGTGAGATTTCCACGTTTCTGGGTTTAGGGAAGGTTATTGCCAATGTGTTAACTGGCACCTTGCCGCAGCCATTTGTGATTACATGTGCTGTGAGCGTGTCTTGCTCAATCACCTATATTTGTACCCTTGTTGAACGGGATGTTAACCTCTGCAGGTATTCGTATACGCCAATTGGGCATTTGCCTCTCTTATCATCGTTCTCCGCGTGCAAGTCATCTCTGCGACTCTTACCATTTTACCGTCTTCATGTCATTTTCTTCCAGAATCGCAATATGGAATCGCCAACGAATTATCTCATTTCTTTCTGTTGGTGCATGGTTAGCTGGCATTGCGACTGCTGTACACAGTACGTTTTGTATCCCGAACTGTGTACCCCATGTTCTCATTTCCTATGCCTGTGTCTGCGAAGGTTTGACCATGGTGAATGTTGCGCGAGTCCCTCCCTTTAGAGATTCTAGACTCACGCGCACACAATAGATGAACGCGTTCTATAACCCAAATCGGGGCACGTGTACCGTCTTGGGGATCCACAAGTCCCTGTCTGCTACTATCGTCGCTGTAGTGGCCGACATAATGCTCCTCATATTCATGCTAATTGGACTATTGCGGTATGCGCACAGGAGCTCAACTGGTATATGGTATCTCCTTTACCAACAGGTGATGCCCTGCCTTCTCTCTTCCACTGGTTGCTGATGCTCTTTAAGTGCACCACCGGGATAGCCTTGGCGTGTATTGCGGGGGTGCCATATCTAGTGGGTGTATTTCTGTCTTTTGGTAGTACTGTGTTAACTTTTATCAGGTCTTCCGGGTTCTCAATTTGAATGGTGCGTCTGGAATTCACACATGCAAGAATTAAGCTGAACGTTCTCTCTGCCCTGATAGACGCTTGGAATGGAGTATGATTCATCGTCTTATTGGTTCTGTCTATCAGCAACTGATACGGCTGTCATCCCAGATGTTCATTCACACTGGGGGTAAGCGATTTCAAAGCTTCATCGAAAGGCCACCTAATTTCAGGATTTTTGTGCTCTCCTTGCAGTCGCAGTATTGTTCGTCTTTAGTCTCCCTTACAGTTAATAGTAATGACCTGTCCGTAGGTCCCTCGCCTCAGCTCGCCTGTATCGTTCTCTGTGCCAACACGGATCTCTCACTGAATATATGTAGGTCCAGCTTGTCCCTACACTGGTCCTAGAGTCATTCCTCATATCATCCCTTTTTGTTGCTTTTTAAAGGACATCTGAGCTGTCCCACTTCTCGCCAGGGAGACCCATCTCCTATGCTCAGTATAGAGCGGGCAATGTCCATAGCTCGATCCACTTTGTGGCCGCAACAGAGTCAAACAGTACTGGGTCGACTTCTGAGGCACCGGGTTCCATTCCGAAGGATCCTGTACAGTTGAGGTTCGCTCAAGGCGCATCAAACCCCCGGCATGAGGACATGGAAGACATAGGAGTTGGAGACTGCTTAGTTCATTGCGATGGAGATCACCACGCGTCCCCATATTTTCTTGTCCAGATCCAGAAGCGCCACTAAAACATTCAGGTGGAGAGGAACCGTTCGTCGGCCTGACTTACTGAATTGATGTGAGAATTATCGTTACCCTCTTCCCCTTAGGCTTATCTACCCGTGACATGACTTGTTGTTTTTGTGTGCCCTCAGAATGTAGAATATTATATTTATTGTACTCTCGTTGGCCTCACTACACGCACCTCGAATTCTTCAGCGGAAGTTACCTGCATCAACGAGGGGCGACCTGCCGCTTGGTAGAGCCCCGGGTGCAAGTCCAATCTTGCAGAGCCCCCCTACCCCTGCAACCGCGTCTGTGCACTCACCGCCTAGTCGAGTCTCTCATGTGCTGCTGCGTTCCAGTGACACACCACGGTCATCTGATTGAACACCCAGTGTCATCAATGATTACACCCCTGCCATGTGTCACGCACTGGTACCCACCTTCTGCTTTGCACTTTCATGTTAACCTTCGGTCACTTCCCGCTCTGCGGAGCCCGAAAGGTGTCCCCCCCCAAGTCGTTTCACATTGTTGTCCCCTCACATCAATGACCCCAGGGACAATATAAGCCTGGCGTCCTCTGGTCCACCAGCTTGGCGATCTAAAGTTCCAAGTCCTCGGGTATGATTCCAAGACGACGGTCCCCGTTATGTGTACATTGCAGCGTTCTTCTGACTATGCCAAGGAGTTTGTAACTGTGAATGATACCATGTGTGCGTGTGCGTGATCCAACAGGCCAAGACTTGGACAGTCTCACGCCTCACGCACGCGCGCCTCTGTCTAATATCTACGCCGCCCCCATCCCTGCCACTTCTACTGACGCTTCTGCCGCTGCTGCTGCTTGAACCAACTAAATTCCTCACAGAAACACCCTGGAGCTAGACGAGATACAAACGCGGGGTGTCTTCGCAGGCGGCAGGCCCGGGCCGCTCCCTCGGCTCGTCTTGCCGGGCCGGGGTTCATATCGCACTATCGCCGGCCAGCTTTGACTGCCCTCGCTACAGCGCGGCGCGCTCGGCCACCCCACGCTTCGACTTCGACTTCCGAACTGGTCGACCGATCAAGCGCTTGAGTGGAGTACTGCAGAACGCTGGACGCACCAACGCGCTGCTCCGGTTTTTAGAGAACACAAAGGCCTGCTTCAGGCCCAAGACCGCCAGGATAAACCTGGCACTCTCCCACTTGTCCACCTTTCTGAGCGCGAGTCGCTGCGAGGGCTTGGTTAATATCAGCCCGGTCCTTGTTGTTTAAATCCCCCCTCCCACCGTCACTTCATGTTGGGATGTGTCCGACAGACCGGCGAAGATAAGATAAGATAAGATAAATATATTATGTAACGCGTAGGATTGCTCTTAAGGAGCACGCCCTTGTATAGGGGCGAATAGTATTCTCTGGTCCCGTCCTCGCCCACATATCCTTTATCGCAAAACTTCACTCCATACCACGCGCTAGACCCTGCTAGCCAGTTACAGCCCACTTTGTCTTTAGTTTAAAACCGGCCCGATCCGGGACCGCGTCTTTACTATTGTGTATGTTGCGAATACAAATGCTGACTCAACAAAAAAAAAAAACGCCGGCCAGCGCATCTGGGCACAGGCGCAGGCGACCCTTGTGCCGACTCGCTTGGGCGAGGGTCGCACGGTGCCGGTGGGACGGGAGTGTGGTGTTGCTGATCCATCGGAGCAATAGACGCTCCGAGAAGTCATGGTGCGGTGCGGAGCTGCTCATGGATCGACGCTCCGGTAACCGATGCCGGGCGCCGCATCCTCGTCTGTGGACCGTACAACGCCACGGCGTACCTGATGGCGAGGCGATCGATGGCCGCGACTTGTACAGGCATTCCGCCTCGTCATTGCAGCGGCGGGAGGGAGGGAGAAAGCAGGAAGCCTAAGTTACACGTTGCCTGACGACTAGTGACTTGAAATTCTTTTGCCTTCCGTCTATGTTGACTGGTGGTGTCACCTTCAAACATTAGCTATTTGCAAGCGTTGGGATTCTAGTCTAAGGCAATACACACTTAGTTCTTTTCATTTGCAGTCTGCGAACTATTGATGAGCCCTCGTACATGCCAGTGGTAACCAACGAACTAGACAGATAATATGACGAACGCAAGCAGGAAGAGGATGGGGAATAGGTGGTACCCCACAGAAAGAAGGCAAAAAAATGAAATAAAGAAAACGACAGTCTGGAGCTGGGGCTCAGCGAGCCACACTTCCTCCACGTCCTTCTCATACAACGCAAATGCCTTTTGGAACATGCCAGCATAGCTTGCAAACCTCACGCTCGAACGCAGCGCGGTCCGGCCAGGCCAGGGTTGAGCAACTCGCGTGGGACACCCTCGATCCCAGTGGGGATCTACAGACCGAACGTCTTGAACATCTCGTACTGCGCATTCTTGAGCTCGGGGGAGTGCACAGCGTCGACGATGCGCTGCGTCACGGCGAGCGGGCAACGCTTGCCCGTGCCGTACTTGCCAACGGGGATAGGTATGTGGCTCGTGCTCGGCTGAAGCGTGGGCAGTGTTGGATAACGTAGGATAGCGTTTGTGTGGGTTGATACCACACTCAGGATAATGGGTGAGTTTGTCAGGTCGAAAATGGGCTGTGTAGGAGCCAATGAAGGCGTGGCCTGTAATGAGCCGGATCATGGCGGATGATGCAGTTCCATGTGACCTTGATACTATCCAATTGTTGAGCTAATCTTGTTGCTCACTGGCACTCGGTAAAGTAGCTCGCAGGAAAATGACCTGCATCGTAGGTAACCATGTCGGGCTCTCTGAAATTTATAAGTTCCTCTGTCAGTTGGAATCGCATATTTCCCTGGACAGTTGCATGACGCGTAAATGAAACCTGCCAAAAGGTGTACAAGCGACGTAACATGAAAAGAGCATGATATGATTAGGGTGGCGATACCTGGATTCCACCGTCACGGTATCGTGCAAATTCATTGTTTTAAAGAGGCCACAGCATTCAAATATCGTCCACGCTATCCCCTGTGTTCAATCAGTCGCTTGCGCGTTCACCGATAATGTCAAAAGTGTCTAATTGATGAAAGCGGGTTATGCGGATACCCATATAGACGATGAGTATAATATACACTCGAACATCGCGACGTTAAAGCTGCCTCACCGGATGCTATGCGAGAGCTATTGGGATTCCTCTGCAATTTCCAATATTTGCGACTGCTCTCTGGTATTACTTCCGGAGTCGAAGATGGGCGTTTGTTGCATCAAATGAGTTGACACGTCATCACGAGTGGAATTACGGACGCCAATGTGCAGGTGGGTGCATACGTCGTCTGAACGCTTCCTTCGACCAGCCTGGTGCAACCTATGGATAAGTATGCGGACGAGACGCATTATCCGCACGAGCGCGCGCAGCGCGGGAACATATTCAGGACGAGGAACATGTGTGGCCATGTGCGTGTGGCCGATCGGATCCGTGAGCACCCGACCATTAAACTCTGCGTAAACGGGCCCCACGATGTTCCATCAGCGACGGGCTTGGGGGGAAGCACCAGGATAGCGCAGAGTCCGGTAGAAGTCACGCACTGATAACTACCTCTGCCGTTGCTTCACAGTTGTCCACGAGGCCCTCGAGTGGACGAAGAACGCGTCCTGCAGCATGTCGATGGCAGGGAGAGGGTTTAACCTCCGGTATCGTGGGCCTATTAAGTAGAAGGTTCGCTGCGCAACGGCCGCCTATCTTATCACGATACGTACCGTACTGGTGATGATGTTGAGGATGGTACGTGGACAGATGCCGACCGACGCCATCGCCCCGCTGTTGTGCACGAGGCGCTCGAAACGGCGAAGGAAGAGGGAAATCACGCGCTGGAGGGTGTCGACAACGTAGAATGTCGTCTTCTTCGCTACTCATATGAGGAGCTCCGCCGTTGGAGACTGGGCCCGATGTTTAGGAGGCGCGGGTGGATGGAGTTGACTCGGACCGACTCGGACACGCCGGATACTGCGATAAGCGAGCCGGTTACTCAATAACGTCCAGTGGCCCGGCCCCCGGATACAGTAACTTAGGTACCTTTCCACATCATTACAGTACATTCTCACTGGCAGTTCTTGTACAGTTGTATTCCCATTGGCTAAACAATGGCACTCGCTCTTTACTTCAGGTTAACCCTTCCTCCATCACCATGGCACCGTCACCGTCACCATCACCGTCACCATCAATCATCAGGCCCTCTCCCTCCTGTCTCACTTCTCGCCCCCCGTTCTCCACATCTTGACGCTAGTGGCCATGACACTCCCAGAAAACGTGGCATGTGATGGAATTGCTCATCGTGGATCCCTGGCCTTGTAAGCAATTTGTCCGGCATCTACAGCCTATCGTCGTACCCTTTTATTGGGTTCTAAATAAACGAAGGGCGCGGAAAAAGCGTGAAAAAACAATCCTAAGCTGTCGGACGATCCAGCCCTTGACCATGCCACCAGATGGTCATTTATGCGAAATTGGTCCTGAAGTCGAAAGGCCGCTAGACCAATTCTTTACCAGCGCCCTCATCACAACATCCCGCTTTGAAATCAATCAAGAAGTCAGCCATACTTCTTGACTATAATTGTAGATTCACGCCGTCACCGAGTTACGTATGTGCACCGCTTCTTCAGGGCCCCGAGTTGAACTATATATTGTGTAGCCCCGGGCCTTTACATGAGTGCATTTAACCACTCTCTATCGACGTAGCATCACCAAGATGGTCAACTGGAAAGACCCCTCCGTCGTATTTAACGACTACCGTGCGTTTCATGGTTATCTTATTGACCCGATATCGTTCTAACAACCATATAGTCGCTCTGACCAAGCTCGATCATGTTATTGCTGGTATCTACATGTGCGCTCTCTCTCCTACCCAGGAAAGTGCACTTCAATATGAACTAACAACGTCAGTTGGGAAACCGTGTTTACGGCAGGGTTTGAGCTAGACGTCCTAAGAGGAAAACGACCCTACAGATGGTCAATATAGGTAAGTTATCGTGACTATGGATTATCACCGCAGCCCAAATCGAAGTAGCTATACCTTGGAACCCGTTACACTGCCCTACTTACCGTCATCCTGACACTTATTATTGAGAACGGTGGCAAAGTTTCCTGTCAGGTGAGATTTGCACGTTCCTGAGTTTCTGGGAGGCTATCACCAATATGCACCTTGTCGCAGCCATTTACCATCGCGGATGCTGTAAGAGTGTCTTGCTCAATCACCTAATTTTCTACTCTTGTTGAATGCGATGTTAACCTCCACAGGTATTGACATATGCCAGCTGGGCATTCGCCTCTCTTACCATAGTTCTCCGCGTGCAAGTCATCCCTGCGACTCTTACCATTTTGCCGTCTTCATCGTGTCATTTTTCTTCCAGACTCGCAATATGGAATCGCCAACGAATTGTCTCATTTCTTTCTGTTGGGGTATGGTTGGCTGGCGTTGGAGCCTTGTTACACAGTACGTTTTGTATCCCAAACTGTATATTCCATGCTCTCATTTCCCATGTTTGTGTTTACGAAGGTTTGACCACGGTACGGCATTTTTGCGCAACTCATCCCTCCCTTTGGAGTTTCTGGACTCACGCGCACACAATAAAAGGTGAAAGCGTTGTATAACCCACATCAGATCACGTGCACCCTCGTGGGTCTCCAGAAGTCCCTGTCTGCTGCTGTCGCAGTACTAGTGGTCGACATAGTGCTTCTCATGAACATGCTAATCGGACTCTTGCGGTATGCGCACAGGAGTTCAACTGGTATATGGTATCTCCTTTACCAACAGGTGATGCCCTGCCTTTTCTCTTCCACCGGTTGCTGATGTCCTTCAAGTGCATCATCTGGATAGCCCTGGCGAGTATTGCGGAAGTGCCAGCTGTAGTGGGTGTATTTCTATCTCTTGATAGTACTGTGTTCACTTTTTTCAGGTCTTCCTAATTCTCAATTTGAATGGTGCGTCTGGAATTCATACATGTAAGAAATAAGCTGAATGACCTCTCTGCCCTGATAGACGCTTGGAATGACGTATGATTCATCATTCTATTGTTCCTTTTCATCAGTGGCTGATGCAGCTATCATCCCAGATGTTCATTCGCTCAGGGGGTAAGCGCGATTTCAAACCTTCATCAAAAGGCCCTAGCTTAAGGATTCTTGCGCTCTCCTTGCAGTTGCAATTTTGTTCGTCTCTAGTTTCCCTTCCTTGCAGTCAATAGATTACTAATGATTTGCCCCTAGGTCCCTCGGTGCAGCTCGCTTGTATCGTTCTCTATGTGAACACGGATCCCTCACCGAATATATGTACGTCCAGCCTGCCCCTACAATGACCCCTGAGTTGTCCCTCAATTTTGTTTCTTTTTAAAGGACACCTGAGCTGCCCCACTCCTCGCCACGGAGACCCATCTCCACTGGCAATGCGCAGTATAGAGCAGGTAATGTCCTTAGCTCAATCAACTTTTTGGCCGCCAACCAGTCAAACAATACTTTGTCGACTTCTGAGGCACCAGTTTTCATTCCGAAAGACTCCGTACAATTGAGGTTCGATCGAGGAGCATCGAACCCCAGGCACATGGATGAGAAGTCAGAAGACAAGTTCGGAGAGACAGCTTAGTTCACTGGGATGGAGATCAGCCCCCTTTCCCATCTTTTCCTTGCCCGGACTCTAGAAACGCCATAGAGACATCCAGGCGGCGAGGAACCATTCGCCAGCTTGGCCTATTGAATAGACGTTACCCTTTTCCCCGTTGGTTTATATAACCGTGACGTAACTGGTTTTTGTGGCCCTCGAGCTCAAGTTCAAGTTGTAGAATGTTTTTCAAGTTGTAGTCTAGTTATACTGTCACTGTCGCCAACATGAACCTAACAGTGTTTAGAACGAGCTACCAATTCGTCCTAATTAATAAGGCACGACCTCCACCTGGTAGCATCGGGCAGGTGAGAGTCTAATTGCAGGACACGCCCCCTGCACTGGCAACAAACCGCACCCATCTCACGTGCCGCTGTATTCTATTGGCATCGCACGCTATTTTAGTCTCGTCAGTTCGACCGAGTGCCGAGTGTCGCCATAGACTTGCCCGTGCTTGTCCTCTCGCCACCTAGTCACACACTGGCACCGACATACAACGTGCACGTTACTAGTTCTCTACCGCGCTCTTCCCTGCCAACATTTAGTGTCCTCCTGCTTAGCCGACCTCGGAAGGCTCAATGTCGCTCCGAGTCCACACTGGCACTGTTGTTGCTACAGCGCAACTCTAGCCAGTCTGCCACCACTTTCCTTTGTGTCTTGGCCCACTAATGATCCACAAATTGAGACCAAATAGTTCTCCACCCCCGACCAAGCAGTTTTCCAATGACACTCTGCCACGCACTACGCACGCCCTTTCCCGTCTTAGATCTAGAGCACGACTTCCACTACAACCACCAGTGACATTAGTGGTACTAGCTCTCGTTAAAACCGATCAATTGTTTGTTCTTCACTGAGGCACCCTCCAGCAATTTTTCCGGGGCTCGAATCTGAGTTGGGCGTCTTCGCGGGGCGGTGGGCGATTCCCATGGCCGGGTTCGTCAGAGATAAACTTAGTCGTCGGCAATCGAGCGCCTGGGCAAGGGCAACATATCTGCGGAGTGGGGCAGTTCTTCGCGGAGGGGACTGTGATGCTACTGGTAACTTCGGAGCAGCAGACGCGGCGCGAGATAATCAATGTATCTTCGTCGGCGAGCCGTACGTTTCCACAGATTGAGGATTGCGACTTAGCGCGAGGCACGGCGCCTCGTCATGAGCGAGTCCCTTATACGGAATGTACCCATGCAAACTCAGCTGTTTCCGAGGGATGTAGAGCAGGGGAAGATCGGTGAGGAATATTGGCAGCAGCATGAAAGAGCTGTCGCTGAGAGCGCGGGGTAGAACATTGGATTGTCTGAGTCGGCCTTGTGCAAATGGTTGACGGATTTTTGTCTTGTGCTTGGGTATGTATTTCTCGTAGCGAATAATTTCCTACTACAATATCTGTTCACAACATGGGATGTGTGATCGACATCTGATGCAATACTTTTCTATAGTATGCGCACTTTGACGCGGCGTTCTCATGGCCTGGTGCGACCGGAAAATCGGGACCGGTTTCGCCGGTCCTTAAAAACGAACACGATAACTGAGCGCTTTGGATTAGATATTAGAAAATGCGAAGTTACAGCCTTTATGATTAAAACAATCTTATAGTACATTCAGACTCTGTCTCATCTATGAATTCGATCTTCCTTCGCATTCTTAAAGGCTGGTTTTCACCCGATCATTTACTTCCGTTTTTCTGTATTTTAGCACGTTCGTTCTCGTCCGTCGCGGAGATGTTGCTCAGAGTAGCTCGCAGGGAAATGACCCGCATTATAGGTAGCCATGTTAGGCTCTCTGAAATTTATCAGTTCTTCTGTCAGTCGGAACCGCATATTGCTCTCTACAGTCGCATGACTGGTAAATGAAACCTGCGAAAAGGTGTACAAACGACGTAACATGAAAAGAGCACAATATTCAGGTGGCGATACCTGGGATTCGTCTACGCTGTCTCCTGTATTCAATCAGTCGCTTGCGCGTTCACCAATAATGTCGAACGTGTCTAATTAATGAGGGCAGGCTATGCAGACACGCATATAAAAGGTGAGCATAGCATACACTCGAACATCACGACGTTAAAGCTGCCTCACCGGATGCCATGCTGGAGCTATTGGGGTCCCGAGTCCTCTGCAATTTCCAATGTTTGCAACTGTATTACTTCCGGAGTCGAAGATGCGCGTTCGTCGCATCAAACGAGTTGACATGTCATCACGAGTGGAACTACAGACGCCGATGTGCGGGTGAGAGTATAACTCGTCTGAACGCTTCCTTCGATCAGCATGTTGCAACACATCGATAAGTATGCGGACGAGACGCACCTCCGGTGGGCATGTCAGAGTCTGTTTATCTGAACCCTCCCTGCATGCTCCCCGCGCTGCTTCCGGAGACTGCATTATTTGCACGAGCGCGTGCAGCGGGGGAAGGTATAAGGAATTCAAGACGAGGGGCATGTGTGTGGCCAATGCGTGAGCACCCGACCATTAAACTCTGCGTAAACGGGCTCCACGATGTTCCATCAACGACGAATCTGGGGGGAAGCACCAGCACAGCGCAGAGTCCGATAGAAGTCACGTACTGATACCTATCTCTGCCGTCGCTTCACAGTTGTCGACGAGGCTCTCGGGCCGGTGGACGGAGAGCGCACCCTGCAGGATGTCGACGGCCGGGAGAGGGTTTAACCTCCGGTAGCGCGGGCATATTAAGTAGAAGGTTCGCTGCGCAACGGTTGCCTATCCTATCACAGTACGTGCCGTACTGGTGATGATGTTGATGATGGTACATGCACAGATGCCGACCGACGCTATCGCCCCGCTGTTGTGCACTCGGCGCTCGAAACGGCGGAGGAAGATAAAAACCACGCGCTGCAGCCTGCAGGGTATCGACGACGTGGAATCCATTCTTCTTCGCTACTCAAATGAGGAGCGCTGCAGTTGGAGACAGGGCCTGATTCTTAGGGGGCGGGTGGATGGAGTACAGTAGACAGACGCAGGGGAATTCAAAGCGGGCGATACTGCGATGATCGAGCCGGTTACTCAATAACCTCCGGTGGCGCGTCCATTTGCGGCCGCGGATTGTTAGTAACTTACTGTAAATACCTCCAGCCTGACTCGGAGTACATTCACAGCCCTTGTACCGCTGCCTTGCTGCTGGCTAACAATAACACTTTACTTCAGGTTATCCTTCCTTCCATCACCATCGCCAATGCCATCGCTATCGCTGTCAAACCCTCTCCCTCCTGTCTCGCTTCTCGCCCCCCATTCTCCACGTCTTCTTGATGCTAGTGGCCATGATATTCAGAAAACGCGGCATGTGATGGAACTGCTCATCGCGGATCTCTGGCCTTGTTCTGCATCTGCGGCCTCATCACAGTACCCTTTTTTGGGGTTCTAAATAAACGAAGGCCGCGGAAACGGCGTGAATAAGCAATCCTAGGCTGTCGGACGATCCTGCCCTTGACCATGCCACCCAGATGGACATTTATGCGAAGTTGATCCTGAAGCCGCAAGGCCGGTGGGCTAATACTTTACCGGCGCCCTCATCACGATATCCCACTTTGAACATCAATCAAGAAGCCACCCATACTTCTATAATTGTAGATTCACCCCATCAGCCGAGTCACGTATGTGCACCGCTTCTACAGGGCCTCGAGCTGACCTATATATTGTGTAGGTCCGGGCCTTTGGATGAGTGCATTTAACCACTCTCTATCGACGTAGCAATACCAAGATGGTCAACTGGAATGATCCCTCCGTGCTTTATAATGACTACCGTGCGTTTCATGGTTATCTTATTGACCTGAAGTTGTCCCGACCATCATGTAGTCGCTCTGATCAAGCTCGATCATGCCATTGCTGGTATCTACATGTGCGCTCACTTTCCTACCCAGGAAAGCGCACATCGATGCGAACTAACAACGTCAGTTGGGAGACTGTGTTTACTGCAGGGTTTGAGCTGGACGTCCTAAGAGGAAAACGACCCTACAGATGGTCAATATGGGTAAGTTATCGTGACTATGGATTATCACCGCAGCTCAAGTCGAAGTAGCTATACCTTGGAACCCGCTACACTGCTCTACTTACCTTCATCCTAACCCTTATTGATGAGGACGGTGGCAAGGTTTCCTGTCAGGTGAGATTTCCACGTTCCTGAGTTTTTGGGAGGCTATTACCAACTTGCACCTTGTCGCAGCCATTTACCATCACAGACGCTGTGAGAGTGTCTTGCTCAATCACCTAATTTTCTACTTTTGTTGAATGCGATGTTCACCTCCGCAGGTATTGACGTACGCCAGTTGGGCATTCGCCTCTCTTACCATAGTTCTCCGCGTGCAAGTCCTCGCTGCGACTCTTACATCTTACCATCTTCATGTCATTTTTCTTCCAGAATCGCAATATGGAATCGCCAACGAATTGTCTCAATTCTTTCTATTTGTGTATGGTTAGCTGGCGTTGGAACTTTGTTACACAGTACGTTTTGTATCCCAAACTGTGTACCTCATGTTCTCATTTCCCATTTGTGTCGGCGAAGGTTTGACCACGGTACGGCATTTTTGCGCGACTCATCCCTCCTTTAGAGTTTCTGGACTCACGCGCACACAATAAAAGGTGGAAGTATTGTATAGCCCAAATCAGGACGCGTGCACCCTCGTGGGTCTCCACAAGTCCCTGTCTGCTGTTGTCGCCGTTCTAGTGGTCGACATAGTGCTTCTCATGAGCATGCTAACCGGACTCTTGCGGTATGCGCACAGGAATTCAACTGGTATATGGTATCTCCTTTACCAACAGGTGATGCCTTGCCCTTTCTCTTCCACCGGTTGCTGATGTCCTTCAAGTGCATCATCTGGATAGCCCTGGCGAGTATTGCGGAAGTGCCAGTTGTAGTGGGTGTATTTCTATCTCTTGATAGTACTGTGTTCACTTTTTTCAGGTCTTCCTAGTTCTCAATTTGAATGGTGCGTCTGGAATTCACACGTGCAAGAATAAGCTGAACATTCTCTCTGCCCTGATAGACGCTTGGAATGAAGTACGATTCATCATTCTATTGTTCCCTTTCATCAGTGGCTGATGCAGCTATCATCCCAGATGTTCATTCGCTCAGGGGGTAAGCACGATTTCAAAACTTCATTGAAAGGCCACCTAACTTGTGCTCTCCTTGCAGTCGCGATTTTGTTCGTCTTTAGTCTCCCTTCCTTAAAGTCAATAGTAATGACTTGGCCGTAGGTCCATCGGCGCAGCTCGCCTGTATCGTTCTCTATGCCAACACGGATCCCTCACCGAATATATGTAGGTCCAGCCTGTCTGTACACTGGTCCCAGAGTCGTTCCTCATACCACTCCTTTTTGTTGCTTTTTAAAGGACATCTGAGCTGCCCCACTTCTCGCCGGGGATACCCATCTCCAATGCGCAGTCTAGACCAGGCAATGTCCATAGCTCGATCCACTTTGTGCCCGCCACTGAGCCAAACAGTATTGGGTCGACTTCTGAGGAACCAGGTTTCATTCCGAAAGATCCTGTACGGTTGAGGTTCGCTCCAAGCGCATCGAACCCCCGACATGAGGACATGGAATACAGGGTCCGATACGAGTCGAAGACTGCTTAGTTCATTGGGATGGAGATCACCACGGTTCCCCATATTTTTCTTGTTCAGACCCAGAAGCGCCATTAAAACATCCAGGTGGAGAGGGACCGTTCGGCCCGAATTCATGTACCCGTGACATCACTTGTTCTTATTTTTGTGTGCCCTTAATTGTAGATTCTTTATCGTAGTCTTGTTTCCCTCACTCCACCCAACTCGAATTCTTCAGCGGAAAGTACCCGCATCATTCCCAATCAACAAGGGGCGACCTGCCGCCTGGCAGGGCCCCGGGTGCAAGTCCAGCCTTGCAGAACCACCCTCCTCCTTCAACTGAGTCTGTGCATCCACCGCCTACTCGAGTGTCTCATGTACTGCTGCATTCTGGTGACACACCACGATCATCTGATTGAACACCCAGTGCCACCATAGATTGCCCCCTTGCTACGTGTCACGCACTGGTACGCACCTTCTGCTGCGCACTTTCATTTGCATGTAAACTTTCGGCGTCTTCCCGCTTTGCGGACCCCGAAAGGTGTCCGTCAAAAGTTGTTTCACAACACTACTACCACAATATTCCTGGTTGTCCTCTCGCATTGATGACCCCAGGGGCAATATAAGACCAAAGCCCGGCGTCCTCTGACTCACCAGCTTGGCAATCTAAAGTTCCAAGTCCTCGGGTATGATTCCAAGACGACGGTCCCCTTTATGTGTACACTGCAGTGTTTTCATACTATAGAGTTCGAACGTGATAAATGATGCCATGTGTTGCATAGTCCCAGACGCACGCGCCTCTCCGTCTGATATCCATGTCACCCCTGTCCCTGCCACTTCTACTGCCACTGCTGCTGCTGCTTGAACTAACTATCTAAAAAAATTCCTCCCAGAAACACCCTGGGGCTCTAGACGCAAACGCGGGGTATCTTCACAGGAGACAGGGCCATTCTCTCAGCTCGTTTTGCCGGGCCGGGGCTCATATCGCACCATCGCCAACGCATCTGGGCGCAGCGCAGGGGACCCTTGTGCCGACCCGCTCGGCAAGGGTCGCACGATGCCGGTAGGATGGGAGCGTGGTGCTGCTGATCCATCGGTGAGCAATAGACGCTGCGGGAGGTCATGGCGGTCGGAGCTGCTCATGGTCCTCATTGTGATGCACATCGGCTCACAAGACAACACTGCGGACATTCTTACGAAAGCCTTGCCCGGTCCAGCCTTCCAGCGACTGCGTGCGTACCTGGGACTTCGGGCCCAGGGGGAGCTTTAGTGCGCCATTGAACCTGCGGTTCATGGCGAGGGGGAGTATTAGGACGCGATCAAATGATCGATGTCCGATCGCACCGAAACATACCCGAGTATTCTCCACGATACGCCCGCATACGATAAAATTCATAACATGGAATGCATACTATACAAACAGATAAAAAGGACAGTAGCATAGTAGAGCGACCCTCAGCTTCGTCTATCATAGCTGAGGGTAAGTCACTCGCCATCGCATAACATTATCATCACTTACACATGTACATTAGTTCGTTATATTATAGGTTAGCGACATAATAATACAGCTTCGTCTATCATAGCTGAGGTTCGTTATATTATAGCTCTAATACAATGACACTCCTTCAGGTTAATCCTTCCTCCATCACCATGGCACCATCACCATCACCATCACCATCAATCATCAGGCCCTCTCCCTCCTATCTCGCTTCTCGCCCCCCGTTCTCCACGTCTTCTTGATGCTAGTGGCCATGACACTCCCAGAAAATGTGGCATGTGATGGAACTGCTCATCGTGGATCCCTGGCCTTGTAAGCAACTTATCCGGCATCTACGGCCTCATCGTCGTACCCTTTTATTGGGTTTCTAAATAAACGAAGGGCGCGGAAAAAGCGTGAAAAAACAATCCTAAGCTGTCGGACGATCCAGCCCTTGACCATGCCACCAGATGGTCATTTATGCGAAATTGGTCCTGAAGTCGAAAGACCGGTAGACCAATACTTTACCAGCGCCCTCATCACACCATCCCGCTTTAAAATCAATCAAGAAGTCAGCCATACTTCTTGACTATAATTGTAGATTCACGCCGTCACCGAGTTACGTATGTGCACCGCTTCTACAGGGCCCCGAGCTGACCTATATATTGTGTAGCCCCGGGCCTTTGCATGAGTGCATTTAATCACTCTCTATCGACGTAGCCCCACCAAGATGGTCAACTGGAATGATCCCTCCGTCGTATTTAACGACTACCGTGCGTTTCATGGTTATCTTGTTGACCCGATGTCGTCCTAACAACCATATAGTCGCTCTGACCAAGCTCGATCATGTTATTGCTGGTATCTACATGTGCGCGCTCTCTCCTACCCAGGAAAGTGCACTTCAATATGAACTAACGACGTCAGTTGGGAAACCGTGTTTACTGCAGGGTTTGAGCTTGACGTCCTAAGAGGAAAACGACCCTACAGATGGTCAATATGGGTAAGTCATCGTAACTATGGATTATCACCGCAGCCCAAATCGAAGTAGCTATACCTTGGAACCCGCTACATTGCTCTACTTACCATCATCCTGACACTTATTGTTGGGAACGGTGGCAAAGTTTCCTGCCGGGTGAGACTTGCACATTCCTGAGTTTCTGGGAGGCTATTACCAATATGTTAACTTGCACCTTGTCGCAGCCATTTACCATCGCAGATGCTGTGAGAGTGTCTTGCTCAATCACCTAATTTTCTACTCTTGTTGAATGGGATGTTAACCTCCGCAGGTATTGACGTACGCCAGTTGGGCATTCGCCTCTCTTACCATAGTTCTCCGCGTGCAAGTCCTCGCTGCGACTCTTACCATCTTACCGTCTTCATGTCATTTTTCTTCCAGAATCGCAATATGGAATCGCCAACGAATTATCTCATTTCTTTCTGTTGGGGTATGGTTAGCTGGCGTTGGAACCTTCTTACACAGTACGTTCTGTATCCCAAACTGTGTACTCCATGTTCTCATTTCCCATGTTTATGTCTGCGAAGGTTTGACCACGGTACGGCATTTTTGCGCGACTCGTCCCTCCCTTTAGAGTTTCTGGACTCACGTGCACACAATGAAAGGTGGAAGTGTTGTATAACCCACATCAGAACACGTGCACCCTCGTGGGTCTCCACAAGTCCCTGTCTGCTGCTGGCGCCGTACTGGTGGTTGACATAGTGCTTCTCATGAGCATGCTAATCGGACTCTTGCGGTATGCGCACAGGAATTCAACTGGTATATGGTATCTCCTTTACCAACAGGTGATGCCTTGCCTTTTCTCTTCCACCGGTTCAGTTGCTGATGTCCTTCAAGTGCATCATCTGGATAGCCCTGGCGAGTATTGCAGAGGTGCCAGTTGTAGTGGGTGTGTTTCTATCTCTTGATAGTACTGTGTTAACTTTTTTTCAGATCTTCCTAATTCTCAATTTGAATGGTGCGTCTGGAATTCACACGTGCAAGAATTAAGCTGAACGTTCTCTGCCCCGATAGACCCTTGGAATGACGTATGATTCATCATTCTATTGTTCCCTTTCATCAGTGGCTGATGGAGCTGTCATCCTAGATGTTCATTCGCTCAGGGGGTAAGCGCAATTTCAAAACTTCATCAAAAGGCCCTAGCTTAACGATTCTTGCGCTCTCCTTGCAGTTGCAATTATGTTCGTCTTTAGTTTCCCTTCCTTGCAGCCAATAGATTACTAATGATTTGCCCATAGGTCCCTCGGCGCAGCTCGCTTGTATCGTTCTCTTTGCGAACACGGATCCCTCACCGAATATATGTACGTCCGGCCTGTCCCTACAATGACCCCAGAGTTGTTCTTCAACTTTGTTTCTTTTTAAAGGACACCTGAGCTGCCCCACTCCGCCCCACGGAGACCCATCTCCACTGGCAATGCGCAGTATAGAGTAGGTAATGTCCATAGCTCAATCCACTTTGTGGCCGCCACCCAGTCAAACCATACTGTGTCGACTTCTGAGCCACCAGAAGACAAGTTCGGACATGACTTGGAGACAGCTTAGTTCACTGGGATGGAGATCGGCCCCCTTTCCCATCTTTTCCTTGCCCAAACGCCATAGAAACATCCAGGCGACGAGGGACCGTTCGCCAACTTGGCCTATTGAATAGACCCTTTTCCCCGTTGGTTTATACAGTCGAAGCTCTCATAACCCGTACCTGGTTTAACATATATTCCCTTATATCCTGTAGCACTCTCCATCCACCAACTTGGTGAGCAGGGAGTTTCAACCTATACCCCCTCCATGAGTGGTCCAAGGCATGGGTGAGGGGGGCTCTGGCTGCGTTATCGTGGATTTATGGGGTATGGGTTATGAGAGCTTTGACTGTATAACCGTGACGTAACTTGTTTTTGTGGCCCACGAGCTCAAGTTGTAGAATGTTTTTCAAGCTGTAGTCTATTTATACTGTCACTGTCGTCAACATGAACCTAACAGTGTTTATCAGAAGCTACCAATTCGTCCCAAGTAATAAGGCACGACCTCCACCTGGTAGCATCGGGCAGGTACGAGTCTAATTACAGGACACGCCCCCTGCACTGGCAACATTGCAACAAACCGCACCCGTCTCACGTGCCACTGTATTCTATTGGCATAGCACGCTATTTTAGTCTCGTCAGTCCGACCGAGTGTCGCCATAGACTTGCCGGTGCTTGTCCCCTTGCCACCTACTAGTAGTCACACACTGGCACCGACATACAACGTGCACTCATCTTCGTTACTAGTTCTCTGCCGCGCTCTTCCCTGCTAACATTTAGTGTCCTCCTGCTCAGCCGACCTCGGAAGGCTCAATGTCGCTCCGAGTCCACACTGGTACTGTTGTTGCTACAGCGCAACTCTAGCCAGTCTGCCGCCACTTTCCTTTGTGTCTTGGCCCACTAATGATCCACAAATTGAGACCAAATAGTCCTCCACCCCCGACCAAGCAGTTTTCCAATGTCACTCTGTCACGCACTACGCACGCCCTTTCCCGTCTAATATCTAGACTACGACTTCCACTACAACCACCAGTGACATCAGTGGTACTAGCTCTCGTTAAAACCGATTAATTGTTTGTTCTTCACTGAGGCACCCTCCAGCAATTTTGCCGGGGCTCGAATCTGAGTCGGGCGTCTTCGCAGGGCGGTGGGCAATTCCCATGGCCGGGTTCGTCAGGGATAAACTTCGTCGTCGGCAATCGAGCGCCTGGGCAAGGGCAACATATCTACGGGAAAAGAGCACAATATTCAGGTGGCGATACCTGGGATTCGTCTACGCTGTCTCGTGTATTCAATCAGTCGCTTGCGCGTTCGCCGATAATGTCAAACGTGTCTAATTGATGAGGGCAGGTTATGCAGACACGCATATAAAAGGTGAGCATAGCATACACTCGAACATCGCGACGTTAAAGCTGCTCACCAGATGCTATGCTGGAGCTATTGGGGTTCCGAGTCCTCTACAATTTCCAATGTTTGCAACTGCTCTCTGGTATTACTTCCGGAGTCGAAGATGCGGGTTCGTCGCATCAAACGAGTTGACATGTCATCACGAGTGGAATTACAGACGTCAATGTGCGGGTGAGAGTATAACTCGTCTGAATGTTTCCTTCGATCAGCATGTTGCAGCCCATCGATAAGTATGCGGACGAGACGCACCTCCGGTGGGCATGTCAGAGTCTGTTTATCTGAACCCTGCCTGCACTGGCATGCTCCCCGCGCTGCTTCTGGAGACTGCATTATTTGCATGAGCGCGCGTAGCGGGGGAAGGCATTCAAGACGAGGGGCATGTGTGTGGCCAATGCGTGAGCACCCGACCATTAAACTCTGCGTAAACGGGCTCCACGATGTTCCATCAACGACGAATCTGGGGGGAAGCACCAGCACAGCGCAGAGTCCGATAGAAGTTACGTACTGATACCTATCTCTGCCGTCGCTTCACAGTCGTCGACGAGACTCTCGGGCCGGTGGACGGAGAGCGCACCCTGCAGGATGTCGACGGCCGGGAGAGGGTTTAACGCGGGCATATTAAGTAGAAGGTTCGCTGCGCAACGGTTGCCTATCCTATCACAATACGTGCCGTACTGGTGATGATGTTGATGATGGTACATGCACAGATGCCGACCGACGCCATCGCCCCGCTGTTGTGCACTCGGCGCTCGAAACGGCGGAGGAAGATAAAAATCACGCGCTGCAGCCTGCAGGGTATCGACGACGTGGAATCCATTCTTCTTCGCTACTCAAATGAGGAGCGCTGCAGTTGGAGACAGGGCCTGATTCTTAGGGGGCGAGTGGATGGAGTAGACAGACGCAGGGGAATTCGAAGCGGGCGATACTGCGATGATAGGGCCGATCGAGCCGGTTACCCAATAACCTCCAGTGGCGCGTCCATTTGAGGCCGCGGATCGTAACTTACTGTAGCTGAAATACCTCCACTGGCAGTACATTCACAGCCCTTGTACGGCTGCCTTGCTGCTGGCTAACAGTAACACTTGCTCTTTACTTCAGGTTACCCTTCCTTCCATCACCATCGCTAATGCCATCGCCATCGCCATCACTGTCAAACCCTCTCCCTCCTGTCTCGCATCTCGCCCCCCATTCTCCACGTCTTCTTGATGCTAGTGGCCATGACACTCTCAGAAAACGCGGCATGTGATGGAACTGCTCATCGCGGATCTCTGGCCTTGTAAGCAACTTGTTCTGCATCTGCAGCCTCATCACAGTACTCTTTTTTGGGTTCTAAATAAACGAAGGGCGCGGAAAAAGCATGAATAAGCAATCCTAGGCTGTCGGACGATCCAGCCCTTGACCATGCCACCAGATGGACATTTATGCGAAGTTGATCCTGAAGCCACAAGGCCGGTAGGCTAATACTTTACCGGCGCCCTCATCACGATATCCCACTTTGAACATCAATCAAGAAGTCAGCCATACTTCTTGACTATAATTGTAGATTCACCCCGTCAGCCGAGTCACGTATGTGCTGTTGGACCGGCCCGGAGTTAGGGACCGGGACCGCGCGGTTATCCGCATTATTGCTTCATATTAGTTCATTTATCACTCATTTACTCTCTGATATAAGTCCAAAGCTTTTGGCCCACTCTTTGTTGCATATTTAAGGACTTCTTTTCATACCATAACTGAAGTGAGTATTTGCTTATGTCATATGTTACCTACTTTGGTTGACGTGTCGCCCTAGGGTTATCGCTACTGTGTTTAGGTATTTATGACTTAGGGCCTGTTCAGTTCAGATTATTTTCGGATTTTTTGAGAATCTGATGCGAGATTATTTGAGTGTGTGACATTATATAAGCCACAAAAATGGCTCGCATGACTGATTTGACTGCTGTAAGGGGCAGGTGTCACATAAGTCACCTCGTGGGAAATACTCTACCTGCTACATTTGGAAATAATCTCGCGTCAGATTATTTCACCTTGCTGCTTGCAGCAAGGTCTCTTTGTCGACCAATTTTCTCCTTTTGCAGCTAGATCATAGTGACTGCCATCACACATCATATGGCGGCGTGACTGTGATGCCGGATATCCGGTTTCAAGATCTGGTGGACGAAACCGTTAAATCATGTGTCTGTTGGCATCGTTTCATTGGATCTGCAAGGTGGCACTGACAATCAGCATAGAATCACAGTTTGATTTGGCAGCAGCAAGGTCTCTTTGTCAACCAATTTTATCCTTTTGCAGTTAGATCATAGTGACCGCCATCACGCATCTAACCGCAAAAGGAGAAAATTGGTCGACCAAGAGACCTTGCTGCAGCGTACGTATTTACATAGCTGCGTAACTACATGTGCACCGCTTCTACAGGGCCTCGAGCTGACCTATATATTGTGTAGGCCCGGGCCTTTACATGAGTACATTTAACCACTCTCTATCGACGTAGCATCACCAAGATGGTCAACTGGAAGGATCCCTCCGTCCTTTATAATGACTACCGTGTGTTTCATGGTTATCTTATTGACCTGATGTCGTCCCGACCATCAGATAGTCGCTCTGATCAAGCTCGATCATGCCATTGCTGGTATCTACATGTGCGCTCACTTTCCTACCCAGGAAAGCGCACATCGATGTGAACTAACAACGTCAGTTGGGAGACAATGTTTACTGCAGGGTTTGAGCTGGACGTCCTAAGAGGAAAACGACCCTACAGATGGACAATATGGGTAAGTCACCGTGACTATGGATTATCACCGCAGCCCAAATCGAAGTAGCTATACCTTGGAACCCGCTACACTGCTCTAGTTACCTCCATCCTAACCCTTATTGGTCAGGACGGTGGCAGGGTTCCCTGTCAGGTGAGACTTGCACGTTCCTGAGTTTCTGGGAAGCTATTACCAACTTGCACCTTGTCGCAGCCATTTACCGTCGCACAGGCTGTGAGAGTGTCTCGCTCAATCACCTAATTTTTGTTGAATGCGATGTTCACCTCCGCAGGTATTGACGTACGCCAGTTGGGCATTCGCCTCTCTTACCATAGTTCTCCGCATGCAAGTCCTCGCTGCGACTCTTACCATCTTACCGTCTTCATCATGTTATCTTTCTTCCAGAATCGCAATATGGAATCGCCAACGAATTGTCTCATTTCTTTCTATTTGTGTATGGTTAGCTGGCGTTGGAACTTTGTTACACAGTACGTTCTGTATCCCAAACTGTGTACCCCATGTTCTCATTTTCCATTTGTGTCTGCGAAGGTTTGACCACGGTACGGCATTTTTACGCGGCTGATCCCTCCCTTTAGAGTTTCTGGACTCATGCGCACACAATGAAAGTTGGAAGTGTTTTATAACCCACATCGGAACACGTGTACCCTCGTGGCTCTCCAGAAGTCCCTATCTGCTGCTGTCGCAGTACTAGTGGTCGACATAGTGCTTCTCATGAGCATGCTAGTCGGACTCTTGCGGTATGTGCACAGGAATTCAACTGGTATATGGTATCTCCTTTACCAACAGGTGATGCCTTGCCCTTTCTCTTCCACCGGTTGCTGATGTCTTTCAAGTTTATCATTTGGATAGCCCTGGCGAGTATTGCGGAGGTGCCAGTTGTAGTGGGTGTATTTCTATCTCTTGGTAGTACTGTGTTAACTTTTTTCAGGTCTTCCTAATTCTCAATTTGAATGGTGCGTCTGGAATTCACACATGCAAGAATAAGCTGAACATTCTCTCTGCCCTGATAGACGCTTGGAATAACGTACGATTCATCATTCTATTGTTCCCTTTTATCAGTGGCTGATGCAGCTGTCATCCCAGATGTTCGTTCGCTCAGCGGGTAAGCGCGATTTCAAAACTTCATCGAAAGGCCACCTAACTTGTGCTCTCCTTGCAGTCGCGATTTTGTTCGTCTTTAGTCTCCCTTCCTTAAAGTCAATAGTAATGACTTGGCCGTAGGTCCATCGGCGCAGCTCGCCTGTATCGTTCTCTATGCCAACACGGATCCCTCACCGAATATATGTAGGTCCAGCCTGTCTGTATACTGGTCCCAGAGTCGTTCCTCATACCACTCCCTTTTGTTGCTTTTTAAAGGACATCTGAGCTGCCCCACTTCTCGCCAGGGATACCCATCTCCAATGCGCAGTCTAGACCAGGCAATGTCCATAGCTCGATCCACTTTGTGGCTGCCACTGAGCCAAACAGTATTGGGTCGACTTCTGAGGAACCAGGTTTCATTCCGAAAGATCCTGTACAGTTGAGGTTCGCTCCAAGCGCATCGAACCCCCGACATGAGGACATGGACTACAGGGTCCGATACGAGTCGAAGACTGCTTAGTTCATTGGGATGGAGATCACCACGGTTCCCCATATTTTTCTTGTTCAGACCCAGAAGCGCCATTAAAACATCCAAGTGGAGAGGGACCGTTCGGCCCGAACTCATCGGTCTGACTTACTGAATTGATGTGAGAATTATCGTTACCCTCTTCCCCTTCGGCTTATCTACCGTGTCATCACTTGTTCTTGTTTCTGTGTGCCCTTAACTGTTGAATCTTTATCGTAGTCTTGTTGCCCTCACTCCACCCAACTCGAATTCTCCAGCGGGAAGTACCCGCATCATTCCCAATCAACGAGGGGTGACCTGCCGCCTGGTAGGTCCCCGGGTGCAAGTCCAACCTTGCAGAACCCCCCTCCTCCGTCAACTGAGTCTGTGCATCCACCGCCTACTCGAGTGTCTCATGTACTGCTGCATTCTGGTGACACACCACGATCATCTGATTGAACACCCAGTGCCACCATAGATTGCCCCCTTGCTACGTGTCACGTACTATTACGCACCTTCTGCTGCGCACTTTTATTTGCATGTAAACTTTTGGTGTCTTCCCGCTTTGCGGACCCTGAAAGGTGTCCGTCGAAAGTCGTTTCACAACACTACCACAATATTCCTGGTTGTCCTCTCGCATTGATGACCCTAGGAGCAATATCATGATAAGACCAAAGCCTGGCGTCCTCTGACTCACCAACTTGGCAATCTAAAGTTCCAAGTCCTCGGGTATGATTCCAAGACGACGGTCCCCTTTATGTGTACACCGCAGTGTTTTCATACTATAGAGTTCGAACTTGATAAATGACGCCACGTGTTGCATGATCCCTGACGCACGCGCCTCTCCGTCTGATATCTATGTCACCCCCGTCCCTGCCACTTCTACTACCACTGCCGCTGCTGCTGCTTGAACTAACTAACTAAAAAAATTCCTCCCAGAAACACCCTGGGGCTCTCAGCTAGACGCAAACGCGGGGTATCTTCGCAGGCGACAGGGGCCGTTCCCTCGGCTCGTTTCACCGGGCCGGGGCTCATATGCGCCATCGCCAACGCATCTGGGCGCGGCGCGGGGGACCCTTGTGCTGACCCGCTCGATGAGGGTCGCACGATGCCGGTAGGATGGGAGCGTGGTGCTGCTGATCCATCGGTGAGCAATAGACGCTGCGGGAGGTCATGGCGGTCGGAGCTGCTCCTCATGGATCTACGCTCCGGTAACCGGGCCGGGCCGACGCCGGGCGCATCCTCGTGGGCGGTAAGGTATGCTGCCGCCGCCACGGCGTACCTGGTGGCGAGGCGACCGATGGCCGCGACTTGTACAGGCGTTCCTCCTCATCATTGCAGCTGCAGGAACGGCCGCGGCCGCAGGGAGGAGAAAGCAAGAGGCCTAAGTTGCGCGTTGCCTGACGACTAGTAACTTGGAATTTTTTGCCTTCTGCCTATGTTGACTGGTGGTGTCACAGCTGTTCACAAGCATTGTGATTCTTGTCCAAAACAATACACATTTATTTATATTTTTGCAGTCTGTGAACGATAAGTCCTCGTACATGGTAACCAACGAACTAGAACGAAGGCAAGCTACTAGTAGGGGGAAGAGGATGGTGAATAGGTGATACCCCACAGAAAGAAGGGAAAAGAAAACGACAGTCTGGAGTTGGGATCCAGCGAGCCGCACTTTCTCCTCCACGTCCTTCGAATACAACGCAAATGCCTTTCGGAATATGCCAGCGAGCTTGCGAACCTCGCACTCGAACGCAGCGCGGTCCGGCTAGGCGAGGCCGAGGTTGAGCAACTCGCGTGGGACACCCTCGATCGCAGTGGGGATCTGCAGACCGAACGTCTCGTACTGCACACTCTTGAACTCGGAGGAGTGCACAGCATCGACGATGCGCCGCGTCGCGGCAAGCGGGCAACGCTTGCCCATGCCGTACCTGCCACCGGGGATAGGTGTGTGACCCGTGCTCGGCTGAAGCGTGGCTGAATGACGTAGGATACCGTTTGTACATGTATGTGTGGGTTGATGCCACACTCAGGGCAATGAATGGGTTCGTCATGTCGAAAACGAGTTGTGTAGGAGCTAATGAAGGCGTGGCCTGTGATGTGCCGGATCATGGAGGATGATGCAGTTCCATGTGAACTTGATGCTATCCAATCCCAATCGTTGATCTCGACGCGGAGATCTTGTTGCTTACAATACACCTCTTGCATTGTAGATAACCATGTCGGGCTCTCTGAATCTATCAGGTCTTCTGTCAGTCGGAACCGCATATTGCTCTGGACAGTTGCATGACTGGTAAATGAAACCTGCTAAAAGGTGTACTACAAGCGACGTAACATGAAAAGAGCACAATATTCAGGTGGCGATACCTGGGATTCCACCGTAATGTGCCAATTTATTGGTTTAGGGAGGCCACAGCATTCAAATAGAAACCTACTTCTGGACAACGTCCACGCTGTCCCTGTATTCAATCAGTCGCTTGCGCGTTCACCGATGGTGTCAGACGCATCTAATTGATGAGGGCGGGTTATGGGGACACGCATATAAAAGATGAGCATAATATGCGCTTGAACATCGCGGCGTTAAAGCTGCCTCACCGGATGCTATGCGAGAGCTATTGGGATTCCTCTGCAATTTCTAATGTTTGCAACTGCTCTCTGGTATTACTTCCGGAGTCGAAGATGCGCGTTCGTCGCATCAACGAGTTGACATGTCATCACGAGTGGAATTACAGACGCCGATGTGCGGGTGAGAGTATAACTCGTCTGAACGCTTCCTTCGATCAGCCTGTTGCAGCCCATCGATAAGTATGCGGACGAGATGCCCCTCTGGTGGGCCTGTCAGGGTCCGTGTCTACCTCAACCCTGCCTGCATGCTCCCCGCGCTGCTTCTGGAGATTGCATATTTCCACAAGGGTATGCAGCACAGAAAACGTATTCAGGATGAGGAACATGTGTGGCCGTGTGCGTGTGGCCAGTGCGTGAGCACTCGACCATTAAACTCTGCGCAAATGGGCTCCAGTTCCATCAGCGACGGGTTCGGGGGGAAGCACCAGGACAGGGCAGAATCCGATAGAGGTCACGCACAGATACCCACCTCTGCCATTGCTTCACAGTTGTCCACGAGGCCCTTGGGCCGGTGGACGAAGAGCGCGTCCTGCAGCATGTCGAGGGCCGGGAGAGTGTTTAACGTCCAGTAGCGCGCGCCTATTAAGTAGAGGGTTCGCTGCGCAACGGCCGCCTATCTTATCATGATACGTACCGTACTGGTGATGATGTTGATGATGGTACTGTACATGGACAGAACCCGACCGACGCCATCGCCCCGCTGCTGTGCACGAGGCGCTCGAAACGGCGGAGGAAGATGGCAATCACGGGCTGCAGAGTGTCGACGAGGTGGAATCCGTTCTTCTTCGCTATTCACATGAGGAGTGCTGCAATTGGAGACTGGCCCTAGGCAGCGCGGGTGAATGGAGTAGACGGACGCAGGGGAAGAGGGGCCGCGGCGATACCGCGATGACCGAGCCGGTTACTCAATAACCTCCGGCCGCCGTGGCGCGTCCATTTATTCAGTTGCGGTCCCCGGGCCGGCTCGAGTAACTCACAATCACGTACGGCTGCCTCGCCGTTCGCTAAACAAAGATATTTTTATCCATCCCTCCATCACCGTCACCGTCACCGTCACCGTCACCGTCACCGACACCATCAAACCCTCTCTCTCCTATGCCGCTTCTCGCCCCCCTTTCTCCACGTCTTCTTGATGCTAGTGGCCACGACACTTTCGGAAAACGTGGCATGTGATGGAACTGCTCACCGTGGATCCCTGGCCTTGTAAGCAACTTGTCCGGCATCTGCAGCCTCATCATAGTACCCCTCTATTGGGTTCTAAACAAACGAAGGCCCGGGCGCGGAAAATGCATGAATAAGCAATCCTAGTCTGTCGGACGATCGGATCTAACCCTTGGATCTAACCCTTGGCCATGCCGTCAGATGGGCATTTACGCGAAGTTGAACCTGAAGCCGCAAGGCCGGTACTAGTAGACCAATACTTTACCAGCGCCCTCATCACAGCATCCCACTTAGAATATCAATCAAGAAGTCAGCCAGACTTCTTGTAGATTCGCGCTGTCAGTGGAGTCACGTCTGTGCACCGCTTCTACACGAGCTGACCTATATATTGTGTAGGCCTGGGCCTTGCATGAGTGGATTTAAACACTCTCTATCGACGTAGCACCACCTACTTGAAGATGGTCAACTGGAATGATCCCGCCATCTTCTATAAAGACTACCGTGCGTTCCCTGGTTATCTTATTGACCTGATGTCTTCCTGACAGTCATATAGTCGCTTTGATCAAGCTTGATCATGCCATTGCTGGTATCTACATGTGTGCTCACTTTCCTACCCGGGAAACGCACATCGATATGAACTAACAACATCAGTTGGGAAACCGTTGGAATAGGGGAAGTGGCACAGGAGGGGCAAAGGGAGCGACAGAGGGAAAGCACGCATTAGGAATGTAGTCACATGGCTGATGTAATGGAGAAAACAACGCGTCTTGACTCTGAACCAACCTCTGGTCGGCGGGGCGCACCCCTCCACCGTGTTGACTGCAGGGTTTGAGCTGGACGTCCTAAGAGGAAAACGACCCTACAGATGGTCAATATGGGTAAGTCATCGTGTCTATGGATTATCACCGCATTCCAAATCGAAGTAGTTATACCTTGGAACCCGCTACACTGCTCTACTTATCTTCATCCTTACCCTTATTGGTGAGAACGGGGTCAAAGTTTCCAGTGAGGTGAGACTTTCACGTTTCTGAGTTTCTGGGAGGCTATTACCAATGTGTCAACTTGCACCTTTTCGCAGCCATTTGCGATCGTAAACGCTGTGAGAGTGTCTTGCTCAATCACCTATTCTCCTACACTTGTTGAATGCGATGTTAACCTCCGCAGGTATTGGTATACGCCAGTTGGGCATTCGCCTCTCTTACCATGGTTCTCCGCGTGCAAGTCATCACTGCGACTCTTACCATTTTACCTCTTAATCTTGGCGTTTTTCTTCCAGAATAGCAATATGGAATCGCCAACGAATTATCTCATTTCTTTCTGTTGCTGTATGGCTAATCGGCGTTGCAACCTCGTTACACAGTACGTTTTGTATCCCAAACTGTGTACCTCATGTTCTCATTTCCCATGTTTGTGTCTGCGAAGGTTTGACCACGGTACGACATTTTTGCGCGACTCCTCCCTCCCTTTAGAGTTTCTGGTATGACCCAAATCAGGACACCTGCACCGTCTGTCGTCTCCACAAGTCTCTGTCTGCTGTTGTCACTATTCTAGTGGTTGACGTAGTGCTCCTCATGAGCATGCTAATCGGACTCTTGCGGTATGCGCACAGGAATTCAACTGGTATATGGTATCTCCTTTACCAACAGGTGATGCCCTACCTTTTTTCTCTTCCACCGGTTGCTGATGCCCTTCAAGTGCATCATCTGGATAGCCCTGGCGAGTATTGCGGAGGTGCCAGTTGTAGTGGGTGTATTTCTATCTCTTGATAATACTGTGTTAACTTTTTTCAGGTATTCCTAATTCTCAATTTGAATGGTGCGTCTGAAATTCACACGTGCAAGAATTAAGCTGAACATTTTCTCTGCCCTGATAGATACTTGGAATGAAGTACGATTCATCATTCTATTGTTCCCTTTCATCAGTGGCTGATGCAGCTGTCATGCCAGATGTTCGCTCGCTCAGCGGGTAAGCGCGATTTCAAATTTTCATCAAAAGGCCACCCAGCTTAAGGATCCTTGTGCTCTCCTTGCAGTCGCAATTTTGTTCGTCTTTAGATACCCTTCCTTGCAATCAATAGTAAAGACTTGGCTGTAGGTCCCTCGGCGCAGCTCGCTTGTATCGTTCTCTATGCCAACACGGATCCCTCACCGAATATATGTACGTCCAGCCTGTCCTTACTCCGGTCCCAGAGTCGTTCCTCATACTATTCCTTCTTTTTGTTGCTTTTTAAAGTTCATCTGAGCTGCCCCACTTCTCGCCGGGGAGACGCGTCTCCAATGCGCAGTATAGGCCAGGCAATGCCCATAGCTCAATCCACTTCATGGCCGCCACGCAGTCAAACAATACTGTGTCGTCTTCTGAGCCACCAGTCTTCTTTCCGAAAGACCCCGTACAGTTGAAGTTCTCTCCGGGAGCATCGAACCCCGGGCTTGTGCATGAGAAGTCAGAAGACAAGGTCGGATACGACTTGGAGACAGCTTAGTTCACTCGGGTGGATGCCCCCTTTCCCATCTTTTCCTTGCCCAGACACCAGAAATGCCATAGAAACATCCAGGCGGTGGGGAACTGTTTGTCAACCTGGCTTATTGAATAGACGTGTTACCCTTGGTTCATATAATCGTGACGTAACTTGTTTTTTTTGGGCCCTCAAGCTCAAGTTGTAGAATTGTTTGTAGTCTAGTTATACTGTCACTGTCGCCCACACGAACCTAACATCGTTATCAGAAGGTACCAATTCGTCCCGAGCAATAAAGCACGACCTCCACCTGGTATCATCGGGAACTTGAAGGTGCGAGTCTAATCTGCAGGGCACGCCCCCTGCAACAAGCCGCACCCATCTCATGTGCCGCTGTATTCTGTTGGCATAGCACACTATTTTGGTCTCGTCAGTCCGTTCGAGTACCGAATGTCGCCATCGACTTGCCGGTGCTTGTCCTCTCGCCACCTAATCTCACACCGACACACAACATGCACTCAACTTCGTCACCAGTTCTCTACCGCGCTCTTCTATGCCAACTTCGAGTGCCCTCCTGCTCAGCCGACCTTGGAAGGGTCAAAGTCGCTCCACACAGGCATTGTTGTATCTACAGCGCAACTGTAGCCAGTCTGCCGCCGCTTTCCTTTGTGTCTTCGCCCACTAATAATCCACAAATGGTATGAGAGACCAAATAGTCCTCCACCCCCGACCAAGCAGCTTTCCAACGACCCTCTATCATACACTACGCACGCACTTCCTCGTATAATGTCTAGAGCACGACTTCCACTGCAACCACCAGTAGCATTAGTAGTACTGGCTCTCGTTCAAACCGATTAACTGTTTGTTCTTCGCTGAGGCACCCTCCAGCAATCTCCCGGGTTTGAATCTGAGTCGAACGTCTTTGCAGGGTGGTAGGCGATTCCCATGGCCGGGTTCGTCAAGGATAGACTTGATCGTCAGCAATCGAGCACACCTGGGCAGGGGCAACATATCCGTGGAGTGGGGCAGTTCTTCGCGGAGGGGACCGTGATGCTCCTGGTAATTTCGGAGCAGCAGACGCGGCGCGAGGTGATCAGGCTACTTCCGTGTATCTTCGTCGGCGAGCCGTACGTTTCCACGCATTGAGTATTGCGACTTGGCGCGAGGCACGGCGCCTCGTCATGAGCGAGTCCCTTATACGGAATGTACTCATGCAGGTGTATCGCGAACTCAACCGTTTCCGAAGGGTGTGGAGCAGGAGAAGATTGGTGAGGAAGATTGGCGGCAGCATGAAAGAGCTGGGCCTGAGGTGTCACTGCCAGTGAGAGCGCGGGGTAGAAAATTAGGTTGTCGGCCTTGTGCAAATGGTCGACGGATTTTTGTCTTACGCTTGTGTATGTGTTTTCTCGTGGCGAATAATTTCGCACTCCAGTATCTGTTCACCACACGGGATGTGCTGATTGAAATCTCAGGCTGATACAATACTTTTCTGTAGTACCCGCACTTCTGACTCAGACGCGTTCTCCGGAAAATCGGGACCGCTTTCGCCGGTCCTTCAAGTTCAGAACGAACATGATTTTTCACCCGATGATTTACTTCCGTTTTTCTGTATCGAACCATGTTCTTTCTCGTCCTTGAACTTCAAATCAACCGCTTATGTCGTATTTGTCTTATTTGGTTGCGCCACCGGCTAGGCAGCTCGATTATCTAATTAACTTTAGCTCGTTATTCGATACTCATGTGACCTTGATCTAATTTGTACTGTAACTTACAGTATACAGATTGAGACTGGCCTCAATGCGCGGTCTCCCCAATATTGTAAATACGGAGGAAGTTATGGTAGCTATGAGGGGCATGGAGGGTGCTATATGCAGTGGGATAAAAAGGAAGTAAAGAATGACCCAATCCTGAGTAGGAAGTGTCCTCTTTGTTTGGGGAAGCATGCCTTGCCAGCGGTCGCCTCGAGAAATACTAGGGGCGCCGTCCCACCTTCCTTAGTGCTGAAGGGGGTTGATAAGGTGATGCCAAGAGTGATGAGGGATAAGTGTTTGGTCCGTGCTCGGCTGAAGCGTGGGCAGTTTGGATGACGTGGGATACCGTTTGTGGGCTGATGCCACACTCGGGGCCTGAGTGGGTTTGTCAGGTCGAAAA
>QLOS01011698.1:0-17560 GCA_003313725.1 Russula sp. MG48
AGTTGGGATGTTAGCCTGACAGATACCTACACCCAATGAATATTCGATCAGCATTCGCCTTATTCGACCACACGCTCAGGTAATATTGGTTGGGATGTCAGGCTGATCGATTCCTGCGCCCAATGAATGTTATATATGACAATCCGCCGCATGCATTCAGTTGGATACCCAATATATCTCTTAGTATGCATCGGACAGGTTGTAAATGTGTATTTAATATCATTCGGCCGATCTGTAAAACACGTATCTTTTGTAAATTCCGGCGGACATCCGCTGGGACGTCTTAAACGATATAATGTCATTACATTTTCTACGTTTCTATCGGATATTCGGACTGAAGGGGCTCCCAAGCCGGCAGGAAGACTAACCAAAGCGCTCACCACAGGGGTTACCAATCCCTTAGGTTTGCGCCCCAGGGGTGCCCTGTCCCTTGTGGGTCGGGTGGTTTTTACTCGGAACCTCAAAGGAGCCCGTTCAGCATCAGGTCCATAGGGGAAAGCTGCTGCAGGCCTTACATCCCCGTCTCCCTAGCCTCCCGGTGGTCCACCTGGCTTTTCCCCCTGTTAGTGCACTCTGTGCACCCTGCCAGTAGGTCGTATGTCTGAGTAGCGCGGGCGATAGTGGCATTCAGCGGTGAATGGGGCAGTGATCGGATTTGCAGAAGTAGGGGTGTAAGTTGCCGTGTCTTTCTTGTCTGGTTTCGTGCCTTTGAAGGCCAGGGGTGAATGTGGTGGCTTGTGGGGAGGCTAGGATGCAGAAGGTGCAGAGGTTCGGTGGAAGTGGGTATTCTTCTTTCAGTGGAGATCGTGCGAGTCGTTTCTTTTCTGTGGGGGTGTACTGGATGAGGAAGTAGGGAAATGGGATGTCGTCGTTCATGCGGTGTCCCAAGGGATCGTTGGTTGATGAGTGAGTGTTGGGGACAGGATTTTGGAGAGTGCATATCGTGCTGGGAGTCGTGTTGTTCTGCCAGTTCTTGTACTCGTCGGTGTTGGTCTCGTGTTGGGGTGAGGGGCTAAGTTCGGTGCTTCTGTCATTATCGATGGTGTCGTGGGAGTGGAATTACCCCCCTCTCTAGGGAAGCGACGCCTCGGCGCTTGTGGCACGGCTCGTGGTGCGTCAGGGTTGCGCCGGTAGAAGTCTTCTACGAGGTCTGGTGCGTGAAGGTCCAGGGCTGAGACCCATGAATCTTCGGACGCGGGAAAGCCCTTCCAGTGGACGAGGAAACGGAGTTCCCGTCGTCTGCCATAGAGGTCTGCCTTGCGGATCGATTCGACTTCCCATTCGGGCTCTCCTTTGATCACTTCTGGATCCGGTCGGGCGTAATTGTGTCCATGGGCGGTTGTTTCGACGTATCGTGTGAGGAGGTCCACATGGAATGTGGGGTGGATCCTCATTGACGTGGGTAGGCGGAGCCGGTAAGTAACCGGTGACAGCTTCTGCGTGATGGGGAATGGGCCATACCGCCTGGGTGCCAATTTCATCGTGGGGTAGTGAAGCTTGAGGTTGCGCCCTTCGAGCCACACTTGGTCTCCCTCATTGAACTCTACTGGGACTGTGCGGTCTGTCGCGGTCTGAAAGGCCCTCACCGCTGCTTCTCTTGCGTCCCGGATCTTCTGAAGTCGCTCGGTAACTTCTGGTACCCAAGCTTCCTCAGTGGACATCGGGATAAAGGGTTTCGTGCCGAAGAGAAGCTGGTGGGGTGTTTGTCCCGAGTGGTCGTGTGGCCATGAGTTGTGGACGTATTTGGCGAGGGGTAGATAGGGGGCCCATGCGGTTTGGTCGTTGGACGTCCAGAGGCGGAGATACTGCTCCAGCCACTGATTGGCGCGCTCACTCGCGCCATCTGTACGAGGGTGGAAAGCCGTGGAGACGTTTTGCTGAATGTGGAGGAGTCGGCAAAGCTCCGTTGTGAATTGTGACACGAATCGGGGGTCTCGATCGCTAATGATCTTCCGGGGAATTCCAAACCACGGAATCAGGTGGCGCAAATAGAGTGCTGCCACTCCTTCTCCGGTGATATTGGTGGTGCATGGGAGGAACTTCGCTGCCTTCGAGCAGCCTTGGTCGATGATCGTGAGTACGGCATTAAACCCATGCGACTCGGGGAGGTCGGTAATAAGGTCCATGGCGATCGTCTGGAAGGGTCCTAGTTGGGGTTCAACTGGTAGTAATTGCAGGGGTGCACATCGGTGATGAGTGCGTGGTTTGTTTTCTTGGCACGAGGCACAGCCGCATACATATTCTGCGGCGAACTCCTTCATGCCTTCTCCTTCGTACTGTTGTTCGAGCAGGTGGTGTGTGTTTGCGATCCCAGGGTGCCCTGCTAGCGGGTGGTCGTGGTGGAGGCGTAGTACCTCTGTTACGGCTCGAGGGGCCGTGGGCACGACTTGTGCAACTAGGCGTACGGCGAGAGCGGACGCGTGCGAGGGCAGCGAGCACGTGGTCTCGAGCGAGGCACTTTTAGTGGCCTCAGTGACGTGAGAGTAGAACAGGTTCCTTGGAGTAGAACGACTAAGTCACGGGCGCTTGTGACTTCAAGGTTCAAAGCTAAGTTGTTACAGCCGACTTAGAGAGGCGTGAGAGCGAAGCAAGGTAGTGCTGAGCGAGCACTAATGCAGGGGTGAGGCAATGGAAGCATCTTAGAGCGGCAAGCTCAAGTGTCGAAGCAAGGTCAGGTCTTGATTGCGAAACTAAGTCAAGCTTAAGGCTTGACTGGTGCAAAGGGGGCTCCTTATATAGGGAGCTACATGAGAGCATGTGCTAACTACTACCTGAGTCATAACGAGGGTAGTGAGTCAGTTCAAGATCCAGAGCTAAATATAGTAGTGGAGCGATGGCCACATCGCTCCACATGAGTCACGCACGCTCCACAGGCGTCATATCGTACAGTAAGCAGACCGAGTCACATACGGAGTAAGGGTAAGCATGTAGGCGTAAGCACGAGGTCAGAACGGTCCGCAGTCCGCAAGGGAGATTGTAACAGTACGCCCTCCCCTAAGGAACAGCTGCCACGCTGTCAGTCAGAGGTAGCGGGCTCACCGGACAGGGCGCGGCCGGCATCGTTGGTGTCGGGGGAGGACTCAGGCAGGCAGGGGCGCTTGCGGCGCAGCATGTGAACGACACGTTCACGGACGGGGAGGGGGCGCTCATGCATAAAGTGGACGTGCGGCGGGATGTGGACAGGGAGCTGGGTGACGACGTCGGTCTGGTGAGTGGCGGGGCGACTCCTCAGCCAGTAAGACATGGAAGGGAGGATGGGGCACACGAGGATCTGGTCCAGCTTGGGCCCGATGCGCGAGTTGACGGCCGCGTCGTGGAGACGCACTTCAACGACACGCAGCTGGTCCCTGAGCGCGTGTCGGCGGCGTACTAGGTCAGCGTCCCGATCCAGCTGGAGGGCGGTATAGTCGGCACGGCGCTGTGGGGTGCTCAGGAGGTGGTTGTACTCCTGCTCGATCTGGGCTTGGAGCTTGTGGACGAGGTGACGGTAGCAGTGGACTTCTGCGGCGACGCCTGCGTCGTTGAGGCCCTCGATGAGGCGGTCCACATGGTGGCGGTACTGGTGGTTGCCCTCCAGCGCAACCAGGTCCCAGTCATCTATATCTGGGAGGTGAGCATCGGGGCGGGGCTTAGCGTGGAGGGGCTCAGCGTAAATGGGGGACGTCGTCGTGAGTCGTCCCAGGACGAGGGGCTCGGCGAGGTGGGTGAAGTGGGCGTAGAAGGTGGCAGGGACTAGTCTGTTGTTGTGATCGGGGACAAGGATATTGTCCCGCTCACCTGCGTTGTCGACAAGTCGATGCCATCGCAGGAGATAACCATCGTAGCCGAGCGCGTTGTCCGACTGACCATGGCCTGGGTTTCCGCCATCGTTACCGTGGGCGCGTGGAGCTGCTGAGGCGGTGGCGACTCCTCTTTGACTGATGGGGGTGGCGGCGACGTCTGCGTAGCTTCGTCGACCCCTAGAGTACGCGGGGGCAGGGACCTCTGTCGGCGGCAAAAAGTGGACGGCGCAGGCAAGGTCGTTGTCGGCAGATGGAAGTACGGAAAAGACGGTGGCTCCGACGGGCGGCGCAGCCCCGAGGCGGGGGTTGCTTGGCGCGAGCGAATGAAGTCCACTCGGGGAGGGCGAAGCGGCAGATACTGAGGGGTCGGCAGGCGCTGAGGGGAGGCTCGAGACGGGGGAGGCGCTCCAGGTAGCATGGCCGTCGTCAATCTGGATGGGGGCGTTGCAGACTCCGCAGAAGTTGTCTGAGCTGAGTGGGTGGTCTGAGAGGTCTGGGGCGGAGTGGAGGCTGGGGGCGGATGTGCTGCCACGAGCAGGAGAATCTCGTCCAGAATGCGGTCCGCTTGCTCCATCGCTTCCATCGTCGCTGTCGGTGCTGGAGCTGCTGTCGCTGATGGTGAATACGCGGGCGGCGAAGGGTGTTGCTGGGCGGTGCTGCGAGTGGTCATCCTCGGTCCCGGGCTCCGTCGGCGACGGCGATGCTGGGGCGGCGATGTTAATGACTTGGAGGTGGGACTGTTGGTTTTCCGGCGAGCCATCGGTGGACATGAGCGACGAATAAGCAGGTGGGGGCGAGCTGGGAGTGGTGGAAGTGAGAGAGGGGGATGGGGCTTTGAAGGCGGCTAGGGCGTGTCTTATATAGGCTTTCCTTATCACGGCGGGGTTATCTCAGTGGAACTGGCGGACTAGGTTCAGGGAGTGTTTCAAGTTCGTCCGAGGTTCCCACGTATCTTCTGCTGCGGAGTACCCTTTCCATCTGACTCGGTACTGTGGCTGTTTGGTTCTTCCAAATCGGCGGTATTCTAGAATGGCCTCGACTTCGTACTCTGCTTCTCCATCTATGACGTGAGGAGGCGGTTCTGTGAAGTTTGAGCCATGCTCGGTGGTTTCTACGTATGGGGTGAGGAGACTGGCATGGAAGACATCATGGACATGGCGTAGCTTCCACTGCGGGGGGATGGCAAGCTGGTACACTACTGGGGAGAGAACTCTGGTGATGGCAAAGGGACCATAGCGTCGCTGAGTGAGTTTTGCGCTTGGCTGGGTGATGTGGATATTTTTCCCTTCGAGCCAGACCTTCTGTCCTTGGGCAAATGGCTTAAATCGCGCTCCCTTTCTGGAGCTGATAAGGGTCTGGGCATTGGTGATGGCGGTTTGTGCTGATTGCCGGCCCTCTTGGATGCGGTCTAGGCGTTCTTGGAGTGTCGGCATTTTCTCGGATCTTTGTGGCTGATGGGCGCGTGGTACATGGCCCATGAGGAGCTGGAACGGTGCTTGTTTGGTGGTGCTGCTGGGCCAGGCGTTGTGGACATATTGGGCGATTGGTAAGAGCGAGGCCCAGTTGTTCTGCTGGTGGTTGACATAGATGCGAAGGTACTGTTCTAGCCATTGATTGGTGCGTTCCGACTGGCCATCTGTCTGGGGGTGGTAGGCTGTGCTGATGTTTTGTTCTATGCCCAGGGACTTGCAGAGTTCTCTGGGGAAGTGCGAGGCGAAATGCGTTCCTCGGTCGCTAATGATTCTCCGGGGAATGCCGTAGTGTGGGAAGATGTTTTTGGCATAGAGCGTTGCGATTTCTGGGGCTGTCATAGATTCTCTGCAGGGGATGAAGATGGCGGCTTTCGAGCAATCATGGTCCGTTACTGTGAGGATGGAATCAAAGCCATCTGATGGGGGCAGTTTGACAATGAGGTCGAGGGCAATTGTCTCGAATGGCAGGGCGGTTGGGTTGGTTGTGATAGGCATGAGGGGTGGCGTTGGCTTCGTGGTATTGGCTTTGGTGGCTTGGCAGGTGGCGCATCCTTTGACGTAGGCGAGGACCGTTTGTTTCATGTTGGGCCACCAGTAATCTTTGGCGATAAGGAGGCATGTTTTTAGGATGCCTGGGTGTCCGGCTGTTGCTGAGTCATGGTAGAGGGAAATTACCCCCCTCCTGAGGTCGTTGTCTGCCACGACAACCAGGCGATTGGCGTGCCACCACCCTCCTCCGGGGCGGCGTTCCAGGGGGTAGGTAGAGGCCCATGTGGCGAGCGTGGATTGGTGGTCTTTTTGAGCTGCCAGGGTGCGATCTTCCAGGTCCACGGCGGTTGCGGCATTAGTAAAAAGGTGTGGGGGTAGGGCGATGACGTCTTCGTTGTCGCTTCCCGCGCTGTCGAAGTCTGGGCGGCGCGAGAGGGCATCAGCTTTGTTGGTTGCTCCCGGGCGGTGGACCAGGGTGATGTCATAGTCCCCTAGCGTGAGGATGTAGCGGGCGATCCTCCGGTTGATTTTCTGGGGGGACCTGTAGTATTGTAGGTTTTTGTGGTCCGTAATAACGAGGACCTGGTGTTGCGCGCCCATGAGGAGATGGCGCCAGTGTTCTAGCCCTCGGATTATGGCGAGGAATTCTCTGTCCCAGATGGGGTAGTTGCGCTCGGTTGCGGTGAATGTTTTGGAGTCGTATCCCACTGGTCTACGACGCCCCTGGGGGTCATACTGATATAGGATGGCTCCTGTGGCATTCTGAGAGGCGTCCACTTCGAGTTCGTATGGCCGTGCTGGGCTGGGTTGCCAGAGGATAGGGTCACTGGTGACGATGTGGATGAGCTTATCTACGGCAGCTGAGCATTCATCTGTCCAGGCGAAGGGGGCCCCTTTCTTCAGCAGGTTGGTGAGTGGGCGGGCGATTTCTGCGAAGCCTGGGATAAAGGGGCGTTGGTATCCCAACACTCCTAGCGTGGATCGCAGTTGCTTTACGCTGGTGAGGGTGCGGGGCCATTCTTTGATCCCCTTTAGTTTGCTAGATTCGATGCGTAGTGATTCCCCATCAATCACGAGTCCCAGGTATTCAACTCTTCGTTGCTCAAAGAGGCATTTTTGCGGTTTGAGGAAGAACGATCCTTCTTCCAGGACATCCAGGAGTTCATGGACGATCTGTCGGTGTAGGGCATGGTCTAGGGGTGTGGCAACGAGGATGTCGTCCATGTAGACGAAGATCATTCTAGGGTATTTGAGCTTTAGCGGGCGGAGTAGTCTGTCCATGACCCGCTGGAAGGTGCTTGGGGCATTGCATTGTCCGAAAAGCATGACGCGGGGCTCAAAGAGTCCTTGTGGCATCTTGAAGGCCGCCTTCCATTGATCTCCTTCCCTGATGTGTACATTGTGATATCCCCATCGGATGTCGAACTTTGTGAAAAGGGCACGTCCTTCTAGGTCTCTGGTGAGGATGTTAATATCGGGCAGGGGGTACACATCCCGGATTGTCCAGCTGTTTAGCGTGTGATAGTCCTGGACTGGGCGAAGGGATCCATCCTTCTTTTTGATAAAAAAGAATGGTGCGGCGTATGGAGATTTCGACAGCTGGATGTACTCTTTGTCGAGTTGCTCTTTAATCCACGCATCGGCGGCGATTAGTTCCTTGGGATTAAGGGGGTAGACCTTACAGTCGAGCGTAGCTGGGGCGTCCGGCTTGAGGTTGATTGCGTGATCGTCCTCCCAGCTTGGGGGGAAGCGTTGTGCTTCCTCTTCTGAGAAGACCCTCCAGTGCCGTGCGTATTCTCTTGGGACATCTGCGGCTGTAGGAGCCCTTCGCTCTTTGTGTGCCTGGATTGCCCATTCCTGGGCGATGTTAGTCCGGTTAATCTGAAGGATGAGGCTGTCTCCTTCCTCCCATCCCATGGCGTCCAACGCGTGTCCCAGCATTTGGGCATAACGCAGTAAGGTCTTAGGTTGTTCTGGGGCCTTCCGTCCTGTTGTTGTCAGCGAGATTGGTCCTCCCTGGATGGTGCGCGTTGCCCAGTCGATGGTGGGGTTGAATGCATGTAGCCAGGGGAAGCCCAGAATGGTTCTATCTCGTCCTAGGTTGGCCCAGTAGAAGCGTTGAGTATGTTCTTTGCTTCCTTGCTTGATGAGGAGGTCGCAATAGGTAGTTATCCTTCCGCTGCGATTCTCTGACCCATCTACATTGTACAGGAGGCGTGGTTGAGAGAGGAGTCGTGGTGTGAGGCGAAGTCGTTTGGCAGTTTTCTGGTCGATGAAATTGTCTGTGGCACCACTGTCCACTAGTGCTCTTTCCGCAGCCTTCCCATGTATGTTTGAAAAAGTAAAATTGACATTGACACTATTTCGGTTCGAGACATACATGGTACAGATTCGCGAAGCTTGATCCCAGGCTGATAGATCAAGCTGTTTTAAAAATCCAAGTCTTCTTCTATTATCTGATCAAACATCGCAGTGCGCTCTGTGGCATTCATGGAACGTAGCTGGGAGATGAGGTCCGATTGTGACGCCTGACTGGCGCTGTCTTCTGGTGCGATACTGGAGGCGGCTTCTGTTTCCGTTACCCTTGCTTTGGGTGGCGGTGGTCCTCGTCGCTTTGGCTTCCTGTCGCACTGATGCGCTCGGTGGCCCACTTCTTTGCAGTAGAAGCATTTCCGCTCGTCCATGAGCTTCTTTTTCTCTGCGATGGTTAGTGGTCCTCCCAAGCGATTGGCGTCGACCTCCATGGGGACGGGGATGTTGTTTCGATTGGGCCGGGTTGGTGGGGTGGTTCTGGGGACGAAGCGGGGGCGTGGTGCGAAGCGTGGGGGATTGGGATTTGGCCCCAACATTGCTGTTTTTCGGGCTGTCCTTTGGATCTCTTTTCGTGCTGCTTCCTTCCATCCCTCAATCGTCGTAGGAACCGTGTCTCTGTCAAGGATTTTGAGCGCTATTCCTCGACGCAGGCCTTTGGTGAAGAGGTCTAGCGTTCCTCGTTCATTCAGGGACCATCCAGATGCAAGGACATAGTGGTCGAAGCTGGCGATGTATCCATCGATATCGTCCCCTTGCATGCGCAGCTCCGTGAGCTTCCTGTAGGCTTCTTGTTCTTTGGCAGTGTCCGTAAATGCTCTTTTGAAACTATCTTCGAACTCTGTCCATAGGACTTCGTCTGTGCGCGCAATGGGGTTGATCTGTCTGGCAACTTTGTTATTGAGGGCCTTCATCTGGGCATCGCCCCAATCGTCGACTTTTGGTCCTCTGATAAGGGATATGGCAAGGGCTACGCGATTATAGGGGATAGTGACATTTTCCGAGGTGCTGTGGAGGATCCTGTAGATATTAAACTCCCTGAGGAAGTTGTCGCTCTTGCTTCGATCACCTTCGAAGGTGGTGGGCTTATTTCCCGTTGCTCCATTGTCGTTTCTTGGTGGGGCGACTGCAGCCATCACTGGGGCTGCTGGGGGTGCTGGTGGCTGTGGTTGTTGGAGGATGGGCGGTGGTGCGGTTGGCTGGGCTGCTGCGTGGGCAATTTGCAGGAGCTGGGGCGTTTCTTGAGTTTCTGGGAGGAGTGGGTGTGTTCCTTGTAGCGTAGCTATGTCTTGGAGTCCTGTGCTGATAAATTCTTCAAGTGGTGAGATGATCTGGGGGACTGGTGTTGGTTCTTCCCCCTCACTGGCACTGTGGAAGGTGGAGGAGGTACAGTCTGGGCTGGCCGGATCTACGGCGATAGGTTCTGGGGATTCTGGTTTGAGCGAGCTATGTCCTAGCCCGGTCTCGTTGGCGTGTTCGAATTCTAGGACCTCGCTTGCGCGCGTCCAGTATTCTCCTCGATCGTGGGTTATAAGGTACCAGTCGTTATTGAGGTACTCGATGGGTCTTTCTCTGATGCCTAGCGGGGTGAGGAGACGAACATGATAACACCAGTAGTCGTCTGTATCGTTCCTTCTCCAGTAAGCTTCCCCTTTGATGTAGTCTGGAAGATCGTCCTCTCTTCTAACAGGTACCCTGGTCCTGCTTCTTTGATGGAGCGCGAGTCTGATTTCTTCCAGGGTTGCTTATGAGGGGAGAGGGAAGCCTGCCGTTTCGAAGAAGGCGGTACAGATGAAGTCTAGCTCTCGTGCGAAGTCCTCTAGCTCGCGGAGGAGCTGGTCTAGGAGGCGGTGATGGTGGTTGGGTCCTCTGTTACAGAGGAGGTGGCAGTCGTGGCTATGGCGGAGCGCATCGCCTCTGGCTTGGTCTAGTAAGTTTTGTACGAATTCTATGGCGTCGCAGAGGGCGTCTGGCGTGATCTCTCTCACTCTGGTCAATTCGTGTCATCTAAAAGACTCCAGGGTGTTAGTGAGAGTTCAAGGATTGTGAGGGCGGCTTCTAGCAAGTTGAATTCTCCTTGCCACTCCTGGTCGATGTGGCAGAAGACGTCTCTTTCGATAAGGAGGGAGAGGTGTAGTTCTGTGGCTCCTCCTAGGCAGGTATGGTGGCAAACGGCGTTGTGGTTGTAGATGGCAACGTCTAGGTGGGATCTCCAACGTTCTATGTGGAGGCAGCGTCTGGCAAGTTCCTGAAGGCGTTCAGCAAAGGCAGCGTCGTCCAGGGCGGTTCCTGTAGACGTGGTAGAAGGAAGCTTGACTTATGTTACGGCTCGAGGGGCCGTGGGCACGACTTGTGCAACTAGGCATACGGCGAGAGCGGACGCGTGCGAGGGCAGCGAGCACGTGGTCTCGAGCGAGGCACTTTTAGTGGCCTCAGTGACGTGAGAGTAGAACAGGTTCCTTGGAGTAGAACGACTAAGTCACAGGCGCTTGTGACTTCAAGGTTCAAAGCTAAGTCATTACAGCCGACTTAGAGAGGCGTGAGAGCGAAGCAAGGTAGTGCTGAGCGAGCACTAATGCAGGGGCGAGGCAATGGAAGCGTCTTAGAGCGGCAAGCTCAAGTGTCGAAGCAAGGTCAGGTCTCGATTGCGAAACTAAGTCAAGCTTAAGGCTTGACTGGCGCAAAGGGGGCTCCTTATATAGGGAGCTACATGAGAGCACGTGCTAACTACTACCTGAGTCATAACGAGGGTAGTGAGTCAGTTCAAGATCCGGAGCTAAATATAGTAGTGGAGCGATGGCCACATCGCTCCACATGAGTCACGCACGCTCCACAGGCGTCATATCGTACAGTAAGCAGACCGAGTCACATACGGAGTAAGGGTAAGCATGTAGGCATAAGCACGAGGTCAGAACGGTCCGCAGTCCGCAAGGGAGATCATAACAACCTCGCGCCGTGCTTCTATTTCTTCGGGGAACGCCAGCTTGGCGAACCTGCTGTCTGGGAGGAGAATGACTCCTTTGTTGTCGTCCTCTCCTTGGTTTTCACCGAAGGGTCTTGAGAGGAAGTCAGCGGGGACGTGTCATTTGCCAGGGACGTGGACTAGCTTGAAATCATAATCGGCCAACTCTTGGTGCCACCTGGCTTGGCGTCTGTTCAGGTTCTGGGATTTTCTGAAGTACGTGAGGTTGTGGTGATCGGTGTGGATGAGCGTCTGGTGGCGCGAGCCAGCCAGGTAGGGCCTCCAGTATTCCAGGGCGCGGACAACCGCGTAGAGCTCTTTGTCGTAAATGTCCCAGTTCCTTTGCGTCGCGTCGAGTGTTGCCAATAGGAAGGCTACCGGCCGTAGTTTTTGCTTGTCGTCTCGTTGTTGGAGAACTGCGCCAATGGCGTATGCCGATGCGTCCGTATCTACGATGAAGGGTTTGTCGAATTGGGGTTGTTGAAGGACTGGTGCAGTGGTGACCGCTTCTACAAGGGCCTCAAAGGCCCGTTGATGTCTCTCCTCCCAGTGGAACTTCCCTCCTTTGGCGCAGTGCGCTACTAATGCATTGAGGGGCGCTGCAAGGGTACTAAACCCTCTGATGTACATTCGGTAGAAGTTCAGGAAGCCGAGCAATGCTCGAACCTCCTTCAGCGTCGTGGGGACTTTCCAGGCCTTGACGCCCGCAACCTTGACTGGGTCCATAGCGATGGAGTTTTCCGAGATGATGACTCCCAAGTATTCTACGGAGTCCGCTTTGAATTGGCACTTCTGTGGCTTTAAGAAGAGGTCGTTTCGTGCGAGGACAGACAAGACGTCGTCCACAACGCGACGATGTAGAGCGATGTTACGGGGGGTGTGTATCAGGATGTCATCCATGTACACAGTGACGTATCCCTCATTGATCAGTTCGCGAAACAGATGGTTCATCATTGATTGAAAGGTGGCTGGCGCATTTGTGAGTCCGAAGAACATGACCATGGGTTCAAAAAGGCCCCGATTGGTCTTGAACGCCGCCTTCCATTGGTCTCCGTCGCGGATCCTGATGTTGTTGTATCCCCAGCGGATGTCCAGTTTGGTGAAAAGTGCTGCCGGTTGTCCGTTCACCCTCGTGAGTCGATCCATGAGTTCCCGAATGAGGGGTAGTGGCGTGGTGTCACGTATGGTCCATGTGTTCAATTTGCAGTAATCTTGTACTGGTCGGAGGTCGCCATTCTTCTTTTTGATGAAGAAGAAGGGGAATGCATAGGGCGACTTAGAGGCCTGTATGTATCCTTTTGTGAGGTTCTCGTCGATGAACTCCTGGAGTGCAATATCTTCGTTTGGTGTAAGGGGGTAGACCTTGCAGTCTAACGTCCCTGGGGCGTCCGGTTTGAGGTCTATGGCGTGGTCCCAGAGTCGTGAGTCCGGGAATCGTTGTGCTGCTTCTTCACTGAAGACGCGGGCGTGTGCGTGGTATTGCGGCGGGACAATCTCATCCCAAGTGTGTATTGTCTTATCGGTCGCCTGTTCTGCTAGCTGTTGTGCCACTGTGGTCTTGGCGAGGCGTACGAAGAGTTCGTCGCCTTCTTCAAGTAGGGGTTCTTCCGCTACAATACGTGCGCAGGTCATACCCGCTACTCTCGTCGACTTCCCTTGACGCTTTACTGCTGCTCCAATGGTGCGGATCACAACCGGGGTGTCAAACGTGGCTGCCTTCCAGTCTGGGTGTGGGTTTGCTGCTGCGAACCAGGGGTATCCTAATACTATGTTGTCGCCGTCCATGTCTGCGATAAAGAACTGCAGGACGTGGGCTTCGTCTCCTGTAGTAACTTCTAGGTCCGTGTAGTGCGTGATGTCTCCGCCTTTATTGGGGGACCCATCCGCATTCTTTAGTCGTCGCGACACTGTGAGTGCTCGGACTCCTAGCTTCTGGTTGTCCACGAACTCTTGACTTATGAAACATTCCGTGGCTCCGGTGTCGAGGAATGCGTGGAGCGGCATTTCCTTGGTCGCGGTTTGGTAGGTCGTGGAAATTCGGATGGAGTTTACGCGTGGTAGGAATATGTCTTGGCTGAACATGGCTCGGGCCAGTGCTGTCTGTTTTAAGCTGGGGTTGGCGCTATGGGTGCGAATCCAGTGCGATGCCAGTTCGTGGCGTTCATCAGTGCTGAGCTTCCTGAAATGCTCGAGCACTTGCTGCTGAGTTGGGGTCTCGTTCTTGGGTAGTTTCGGTCGCTGTTGATACTGCCTGGGTCGTTTCATAAATAACCCTCTTCAGAGTTCTCTGTCCTTCAGGCGATGAAGGTTCATGTTCGATCGTCGGTGGCTTACTTTGAAGCGAGCGATTTTCATCGGCTCTGGATCGTTGTTGGGTTCTAGTGTTTTAGCTCGTGTGCGTGGTGGGGTCTCGGGGAATGGTGACGAGGCTCGAGGAGTCAGTTGATTCTCGGATGTTGCTACTGTTGTGGCAGTGCGTTTCATCTCCCATAGTGCCTGTCTGTGGGGTTTCATTGCCGTGATGATGGCTTGTCGGCGTCGGCTGGAGGACTTCCAGTCCGTCCAAGTCTGTGGTTGATCGTGGTTTACGCAATTTTCTAGGAGACGTAGGTGGAGTCCCCTCTTGAATTTCTCCAGTACTGCTGGGTCGTCTTCGCGGTACAGTGCCTTGCGCGCTAGGGTAGCGAACTGGGTAATGTAGCCATCGATGTCGTCATCATTCATGGTGAGGTTGTCGAGTTGCGCTTGCACGCGATAGGGTTCATTGACGTCGAACCAGTCTCGGGTGAATTGGGTTTCGAAGTCATCCCATCTTGGGGCGACCGTTTGAAGGAGCCACTCTTCTTGGGCTCGCTTCCACTCATTCACTACTTTGCCCTCGAGATATGTCAGGGCGTGTGCAATTCGCGTTGCTTCATCCGTCATAATCGGGTGGTCGGAATTCAGGAACTGATAGAGTTTCAGTTCATGGATAAATGTGTCTGTGGTCGTGCGATCGCCTGTGAAGATCGCGGGTTCTAGTCCTTCTAGGCACCATTTGTAAGGCGCTAGCTGTGGTGCCTGTGGCACATTCGGGGGTGCATTTGGTGGATTGGGCGCGGGGGGCCCATATCCCGGTGGGAATATCGCTATCAGCGTCTGGGGTGCGTGCATGCTGTCGTTTACGGTTGGCAATACTGCCGTCGCCATTTCTGGTCTACCGGTCGTTATCGTGGAGCGATCGATGAGGGCTCCTAGATCTGGATCGGGGTGATGTGTATCTTTCGATCGATGGTAGTCACGTGACTCTTCGTTGAGCGGATCTTGCGTTATCCGGCAATCAGTATCGTGGTGTGTCGATGTGGGGTGGTTTCTTGTGATCGCTGTATAGCGTCGGTCGTTCGTGGTGTCGAGAGGCTTATTCTAATGTTACGCTCGAGCTCTGAGCGTATCGATGTCGATGTCGATGTCGCTGAGTCCTGATCTGGGCTCAGGTGCTGCCAGTCCCTCGAAACTAGGGACGCAGGCAGCGGCAGTCCCCTTAGGCACACAACCCCAAGTCAAGGGTTCAATGCAGGGGAGTTCAAAGTCAGGCAATCGGCCTGAGGATCTGGGGGTTCACAAGGTGAGAGGGGAATACGATAGCCACCAAGGGCCAGAGCGTAGCTCGGTATTGGTACAAGAAGAATAAGCCTAATGTTACAGCTGCAGTCTAGGCTACCTTATATAGTCAGGGTCGCGAGAACGGACTTCCTACTGAGTCGCGTGAGTAGAGTATCATAATGCAGTCGTGGGTTCGAGACGGTCGAAGGGTCATATATATAGGAAAGTGCAAAAGGTGGAAAAAGCGTAACACAGACCCTAAGTCTGTTCTCTTGTAAATCTCAGCTTGTGTATGGTTCCCTCCTCCCACTTGTGAACCACAACTCCTCTGGTCAATTGCCAGACTTCACGCGTCCCCTTGCGGAGCTTTAGTGCATGCTCAAAGGCAAGGGAAAGCTTTCTATCAGACGTCACAAGAGTACGCCTGCACGTGAGAGGTATACAGACCTCTTACTGTTACGGCTCGATGGGCCGGTAGCACGACTTGTGCGATGCGAGACTATGTGCGAGACGTGTCACGTGAGTGTGATGTGAGAGCATGTGCCTATGCGTGAGTGATTGAGTGTGAGTTCCTTGAGCACGAAGGTAACGTGATCCTTCCCACGTGACCGTGGGGATGACGAGCTGCTTGGAGTAGATGCGAAGTAGATAGGCGTCCAGATAAGGGTGATATCTAGGGACACGTTCCAGAGCTGAGTCTTGCAGCGACTCAGAGAGGCGTGTGAGATGAAGCGAGTTCTTACTGCTCTCAGAGGGCTAGACCACGTCTGAGAGAGGAAGCGGGATGAGGAGTTCGAGACTTTAGTCGATTGCGAAACTAAGTCAAGCTTAGGGCTTGACTGGCGTAAACTGGAGCCCTTATATAGGCTTTACAGGAGGGATCACGTGCTACTGTCATCTGAGTCACTGCGGCGATGCCAGTACAGCCTAAATGTGACATAGGGTCACATTTATGAGTCATAGTAAGAGTTGGCCAATGGCGTAAGTAACGCGCACAGCAGAGGGCTGTGCCGTATCAGTATCAGTCATGAATCACGCGAGGCAGTATCGTATGAGCGCAGCCTGGTCACAGGCTGCGCTGCCAAGCCGGATCTCATCAGTCATCACAGGAGTCATGTAGGTAAAAATAGATAGCCCGGTCCGTAGCAAGCGTACCAGAGATCGTAACAGTACGCCCCCTCCTAAGGGGGAATGGCTGCCACGGCATTCAGACGGGAGGAGCAGCGCGTGCGCGTCGGAGTGGGACGACTCGACGAGGAGGGGAGGCCTGCCTTGGTCGAGCGCGAGGGGTGATCCGCACTGGAAGTGCGGCGACAACGTCGGTCTGGTGGGTGGCTGGTCGCCCGCGAAGATAGTAATCGAGGGGCGGCATGACGGGTCGCGCCAGTATCTGGTCCAGCTTTGGACTGATGCACGACATGACGGCGGCCTCATAGAGGCGCAGCTCGATGAGTCGCAGCTTATCCCGCAGCTCATGGCTGCGGCGCACAAGCGCAGCATCTTGTTCTAATTGGGCGGCAGAGTAGTCGTTGCGGTTGGCAGGAAGGCGCGTGAGGTGAGCGTATTCAACGGCGAGCTGATGGTGGAGGGCATGGATGCCCACGCGATACCTGTGCACGTCAGCTGTTAGTCCCGGATCTCTAAGCCCTTCAATCAGCGTGTCGACGTGGCGGCGGTGCGGATGGTTCCCGTTCAGCGGCATGAGATCCCAGTCGTCGATGGCCGGGAGGTGCGCGTTATCATGGGGCTTGGCATACAGCGGCTCAGCAAAGATGGGCGAGTTGGTGGTCAGCCGCCCTAGAATGATGGGCTCGTCGAAGTACGGGAAGTGGGCGTAGTACGTGGCTGGGATGAGGCGGTTGTTATGATCGGGGACAAGGATAATGTTCCGGTCACCTGGGTTGTCGTCAAGTCTATTCCAGCGCAGGAAATAACCATCGTAGCCGATGGTGTTGACGGGCTGGCCATAGCCTGGTGCGGGAGCGCTGACAGTGACGATGGGAGCTCCTCCTCCTTGACCGAGGGCGGCGGCGGCGACGTTTGCGTAGCTGCGGAGCGGCGTAGTGGTTGTGTGGGTGGTCTGCTGGCCCATGCTGGCGGCGGTAACAGCGGGATCCCCAGAGACTGCGCCCTGCTGCTGTGATAGTCGCTGAGCATTTCTGTCAGCTGCCGTTCTTGATGGGCTCCACGTGGCATGCCCATCACCGATTCGTACGGGAGCGTTGCAAGTGCCGCAGAAGTTGTCTGCGCTGAGGGGGTGGTCGGCATAGTCTGAGTGCAGGCTAGGGACCGGAGAACTTCCGCCAAGAGCTGGTTGGCCTGTTGTTCCAGGCTGAGGGCTGGCTGAGGAGTCGTGGAGGGGACTGGCGTCGTCGCCCGAGCTGCTGATCTCGTCGCTGTCAACGATGGTGAGTATGCGGGTGGAGAAGGGGACCTGTACGGCGCGGGTGCCGCTGTCATTCTGAGGGCTGGCCGTCGTCTCAGGGGTCAGGCTGGTAGGGCTGCTGCTGCCTTCCTCTTGGAGTTGTTGGACTTGTTGTGGGCCATCGGTGGTCATGAAGAGCGATGAGTAGGCTGGTGGTGGAGATGGGGTGCGAAGAGAGCGAAGTGGTGATGTTCCTGCTGAGCTGAGGGCGGTCCTTATAAGCATTTTTCGAACTGCGGTGGAGTTTTCTCGGTGATACTTGAGTACTAATTTCATCGCGTGTTTCAGGTTGCTGCGCGGTTCCCATGTGTCTTCTGCTGCGGAGTATCCTTTCCATCTGATGCGGTATTGAGGGGTTTTCGCCTTTCCATATAGGCGGTGGTCTAGAATGGCCTCAACTTCGTACTCTGCTTCTCCATTGATAACATCAGGAGGCGGTTCTTTGAAGTTCTGGCCGTGTTCAGGGGTTTCTATGTACGGGGTTAATAAGCTGGCGTGGAAAACGTCATGGACTTTTCGAAGTTTCCATTGCGGGGGT